>CM070557.1:29966036-30196036 GCA_036346405.1 Phyllostachys edulis
CACAATACCCGATTCTCGTGCACGAAGGCACCCACACTACTATCCACTTGTCTAGATCTAAACCATGTTTAAATAAACAAATTTTTGACTCAAAAACCAGATTCAACGACGTGGACAAAAGTATAATAGTAAAAGGTTTAGTGTTTCCCACGATTGACGGGATAACCCCATCAACCAAAACTACCGAATCTACTGACCTGCATGGCTAAGCATTCATATAAAGGATAAGGAATATCACATAACAACTGACTTAAGCATAACTATATGGAAAATC
This sequence comes from Phyllostachys edulis, assembly GCA_036346405.1. Classification (NCBI taxonomy): domain Eukaryota; kingdom Viridiplantae; phylum Streptophyta; class Magnoliopsida; order Poales; family Poaceae; genus Phyllostachys; species Phyllostachys edulis. The sequence continues at coordinate 29,966,311 of CM070557.1, forward strand.
ACGGATAACCTGCAAGAGTTAGGGCATAGCTATCTAGACTCACAAATTATCGATATATCAATAGCATGCAAGCAAGTATAATTTGCAATTCAAAATACTAGATTATCAAAATATGGGAACAACATGATGCAAGAGGATGCTTGCCTTGTTGGAAGTCCACTTGTTCACTCTCGGTCGCATAATCGTTCACTTCAGGTACTTCGGGATCTAGAGAGAATAATATCGAATAAACATCGGAAACACCGAGAAAATCCAAATTGCTCAAAAATGCATGAGATTTACACATTAGTGAGAATATGATTCTAGATGATTTTAGGTGAAAATTTTAGTTCAATTGGAGTTCCTATGTGAAAGTTATAGCCTTTCAAAAATCAATTAGAAAGAAAATCCTGAAAATCGGGTTATTGTAGCTATGGCTGAATTTTACTATTTCAGTGAAAATTTCTGAATAGTGGTGGAGACAAAGATTACATAATCTGCAAGAGAATATAATTTTAAGAACAACCCAATTGGATTCATCTTATTTGGAATCAAAATGAATTAGTTATGAATTTGTCAAGCTTAACCCAACTTCTTGTTTACTGAAACTTTAACTAGGCCAAAATTGTGTTCTCCTTCTTAGGATTACTACCTCTTCATGGATTGCAGACAAACATGCAAGAGAAAATCCAGAGAAAGACTCAGAAGAATTATCAGATGTTCTTTTAAGAGGATCAGCTACCAAAGCCATGTTCTCCTTCTTAGGATTACTACCTCTGTTGATCTCATGAGTCTTGAGCTTGCTATAGAGCAGCTCAAAAGTGAGATTAGAGAGATCGACATTCTCCTCAATGGCAGTAGCCTTTATCTCCCACTCCTTGGTGTTAATTGCAGCCAAGAGGTGGGTGGCATTCTCATATTGAGAATACTCAATGTCTACAGCCCTCATCTGATTAATCACCTTGTTAAAGCGAGTGAATACGTCATCGATGCTCTCTCCAGGACGCATCTCGAATTTGTTGTATTCTCGCTTGAAGACCGTCTAGCGCACTTGCTTAATTTGGGACGATCCCTCATGGTAGGTTTTGAGGGTGTGCCAAATCTCGTGTGCAGTCTCAAGATTGCAAATCCTATCATACTCCTATCTACCAAGTCCAGCATATAGGAGATTCTTTGCCTTATGGTTGTTAGCCAAGAGTGCTATTGGAGCCAGCGTAGCAACCTCGGGCAAGACGAGCGGGGCTCGAACAATCTCCCATATAGTTGGTCCTTCGCTCTGAAGGAAGACACGCATGTGATTCTTCCAATAGGCATAGTCGAGTCCATTGATACCACTTGTTGGACCGAAATGGCGACTAGAGGGAGGGTGAATACGAGCACTATCTCTTTTTCGCTTTGATCGGATTCAATAAGATCTTGACTCCAATAGCTATGAGAGCTATGAAGATCAAAAGATAAGCATAGCGGAAGACTAGAACTGAATCCAATTCAAACCCCCAAAAGAAACAGCCAAAAACACAAAAGACCCCAAAATCGGTACTACCACAATGTAATCAGCGGTACTACCAATAATCGGTACTACCACAGTGTACAGAGCAGTACTACCACGCTGCGGTACTACCACAGGCAAAGGAGCGGTACTACCAATTGTCCTGGAAATCAGCACGAGAACGAAATCCAAAATTGGTATAACTTTTGATCCACAACTCCAAACTTCACAAAATTTGAAACATAATCTCTCTAGGATGTTAGGAACCTATTCCAATTAAGGATCGTGAAGATCATTGCCAAAGTTTCAACCTTTTTCCGTTTGAGAGAATGTTGCTTCAAAAACCGAGTTAGAGACCTAAATATGATATAAAGCTTGCTCGTGGGTCAAGGATGATCAAGATGATATTAGATGCACTCCCACATGTCACAGCAAGCAAGATCACCACAAGAAACCAAGGGAAAACTCGCGGATCGAAGAAAGCTTCAAAATCACAAAATAGAGAGTAAGAACACAAAGAGACTCATCTTTAAGAAATCTTTCCCTGGATTGATTTGATATGATGTTGGTTTACAGTCACTCCATCAAGGAGGATAAAGACTCAACACATGAGTACAAAATCAAATCCAACTCTCTAGAACCCTAACCTCCAACTAATCTCTCCAAACCCCAAAAACACAAACTAGGATTTTTCAAATGAAAGGGTTAAGGAGGTGCTGGCCAGCACCCTCCTCTATTTATAGTGGAGGCTAGCTTCTAGAAGAGTAAACCCTAATGGGCACCCGTTAAGCCCACACAAACGGGTTTCACTTATGCACGCATTTTAAAGCGTCGTCTTCATCTCCTCTTGACCTAATCCGCTTCTCCTTGCGCCATCTTGCGCCGCGGGTTGGCAAAAGGTCACCAAGGCAGTATTTAGGTGAAATTACCAAAATACCCCTTCTCGGTCTTTTTCCAAAGACCGAGTCCCATCTTCGTGAAGCACTTCCATGCTTCGCCACATGTAGGATGATCAACGGCTCTCTTCATGTCGGTAAGTCTCTCCCATCCGGCTCCCACCGAAACCATCATGGCACTTGCACCAACCCCCGCACTGCTTGATCCAACCCGTCGCACCGAACTGCTCGTTCGGTCATTCTTGTCCAATTTGCGCCATGCTTGAACCCATTGACCTCACCTGGCATCCTCGATCATTCTGGACCTCAGCTCTCCAAGCCTAGTCCCGATCATCCTCGTCGTTGACCATTGTTGACCGCCAAGCAACCCGCACATCAATAGACAAAGAAATCGATTCCAGGAACAAGTTCCTCACAACTTGACCCACGTTAGCCAAAACATGCATCATGCAACACTTATGCACTGAAACCCATGAACATGACCTAACGAAAAACCAATTCACCAAGTCGGCAAAAATTCATAACACAATCGGTACTACCGCCATGTAATAGCCAAGATTATCAAGATCTTTGCAGTAGTACCGCTCCAATAATCTTGATCGTCGCATCTTTCCAAGGAAACCAACAATTCCCAAAAACACATTCTCTGGAAAAACCCATACCGCCAACTAAAAGCCGGTGTTACCGCACTGCGGTACTACTGCTCTACCATTGCGGTCATACCACGTTGTGGTCATACCGCACGTTACTTGCCGATACTACCGAAAATCCTAACTTTACTAAAAACAGAAGATTCGATAAACTTTAAAAGCCATTGCTAATTGTTTCATCATCCTAAGATCATGAGCATATCCCCATGATATCCACAAAAATAGACAAACCTCCTCCACCGGTCACCACCGTCGTCCTCAAGCACTAGTGAGTACATCAATGAGTCTGCAATAGCATCCTCTACATGCTGGTACCCTCGCTGGCCAGCCAAGCGCCGCCGTTCGCCGGAGACCATCGGAACCCGAGCACCACTGTGTAATTGTCATCCACGTCATGACCATCTCACGCACCAGCTCAGCTCCGCACTTGCGTGGCGTCCCCGTCAGCGCCACATGTACGCCTGTGTGTCAGATCCAACCCAAGCCCTAGATCCAATCTCGCATGAACCCAATCCACCATAGACCGAGTCTCTGACTTGTGGGTCCCACATGTCAGAGCTGCTGTTCCATAGACCCATGAGCCCGTAGACCATAGATCAGTTTCATGGACCCAGTCCATGGACCGCGGGCCCACATGTCAGTCTCTGCGCCAATTTTCTCTAGTTTTATTTTAATTCCGGAAAGCAAGGCTGACGTCATTATTCGGGATTTCCAGTAGAAAGATAATTAGGAAAAAACATGAAAATCTAATTATGCTATTTCTTTAGATTTAGATCTTCTAGGAGCCCGTTCTTCCTCATACGAACTCCGATTGAGCCCATTCAAATTTCTAAATTCATCTAAATTCGAGATCTATTTTCTTGACATTATTTTCTCTCTATTTTGTATTTATTTTGTTTATTTGCTTCGTTTACAAGTAGACGTTGCTACTTGGGGAGATTTTGAGGAAGGAGGAGTTCACCAAGACCAAGATCTATTCCAAGGCAAGTTGTATCTTTGATCATGTTGAACCTAGTTTTCTAACATTATTTATTGCATTTATTTTAAGTATTCATTTAAATGCTTTGGGTTTAGTTCTTAATCCAAATTGTTTTTATCCACCTTGCCTATTGTGTTGTCATGACCTTTTGTCACCCTAGCTTGGTTATTAATAGTTGGTATTATCATAGCAACAACGTGGGTTGGTTAGATACGAGTAGTTTGCTTAGCCATGCAACGAGTCATTCATTCAACTGGGTTGCAATTATAAATTTGACTAAGTGATTATGGAACTTTGTGATTAAACTATGTGATGTGTGCTATTACTCGTTGATGGCATGTGTTGCAGTTAACCAACAGGGTGGGAAAAGATTTGGACTGAGGCGAGTGGATGAATTGTGTGGTATGGTGGAGCTTAGTGCTTGGGAATTGAAAAGAATGATTATTTAGTTAGAATGTGGCAGTCTCGCCTTGGTCAATTAATGACTTAACTTTGTGCACCATTAAACTGGGCCTTACTGTATAACCACATGCTTGATGGGACGGGCCTAGCTTAGTAAGTTACGGAGTCTTGCTGTTGATTACTCAGGCATATAGGTTAAGCTGTGTGCCAGGGTAGAGGTGTGTTTCTGCCTTTATGGTGATTTACATTTATGAGCGGTTCGCCGTCTTCAGGTCCAACGATGTATGACGGGCTAATTTCTTGTGTAGGCGTTGGTGCTGTCAGTAAAACACATCGGGAGTGTTAATTATTGAGATGAAGTCTCTGAAATATTTTGTTATGATTAGTGCTAGCTACACTGGTTATATCATGTGGATAAAGTGTACAACTTCTGCAGAGTGTTAAACAATCTATTCGAATAGCCGCGTCCGCGGTCATGGATATGTTCGGGGATTTCACACGAGGGATAGATTTTCATAAAATAATTGGGAAGGGACAGTTGTGTGGAATAATTCATATGGTTGTGTGAAAGAATTAATTAGGCTTTGTATTCTTTATGAAAACAATTGTTAAATTATTATTGTTTATTTGTTTTGAATTACGTTTTCAATTTATTATTGATATTCAATCGCAAATATTGCTTTCTTGCAAAATAACCACAGAAGCCAATTTATTTGTAATAAGCCATCATCTATAATTGTATTTCTGTGGTACAACTTATTGAGTACGGTTGTGTACTCATGCTTGCTGCAATCATTCAACTGAAGTGGAGGAATCATCGCCTGCTTTCAAGGAGGAGTTCTACGAGGTTACTGATCATTAGGTCTTGATCCCAGTCAGTTGCCTATGGCGAGTCGATGGGTTTTTACTGGAGTTTATTTTGTTCCACTGCTGCTTATTTAATTATTGTCAGCCCTGTGAGGCTTAATAAATATAAACTCAACTATAAGGTCAAAACCATTATTTGTTATTCAAATTAATCGTTTATTCTATTATTTCATCTTGTGTGGATTGATATTCATCTATGTTGACACTGTGTGCACTAGCGTGATCCTAGACTAGTGCGTTATACACACAGGGTCTAGAATTACATTTTTGGGTCCCGGCAGAGGTGGTATCAAAGCCATACTAACTGTAGATCTTGACCTTAGTTAGATCGGCCGTCCTTAGAGTGTTCAAATTATTTTCTAAAGAAAAATTAACTTGCAAGATTAATTGAATTGCTTAACTCCTCTTATGTCTCTCTTGACTCAACTATTGCTGAAATTTTCCTTCTCCCTGCTGTTTTTAAGTTGGTTCTTACCTCTTGTCTGGCAGATAGCTCGTCTTCAGACTTATGGTGAACATAAGGGAGGACTTGCTGCAGAGTTATGAAAGCTGTTGCAAGTGCTTGGAGGATTCGATCAATCGATGTACCAAGGCACCATCTAGGTGGTGAACGACCGAAGCCGTAGAGTGCTTTGCCATTTAACCATCTACACACGGAGGGAGACTAGAGCCAACCATCCCCTGAACATCTCTATTCGGAGGATCGTCTTTTCACACGGGATCCAGGAGTCCTCGCGCCTTGCCATCCTGAGGATCTGCAACATCTACACCCGCGAGCTGCAATACACAATCTTCCGTTACCATCCCTGTGCCGTCGTCGTGGACCTTCCAACTCGCTACCCGTCTACAGATGGAGAACACAATACTACCATGGTGCACCTTGCTCAGTTCGCCGTCGCCTAGAAAATCAACTGACTAATGTACGCATAATAGCACCAAAAGCAAATATGTATTTATTTATTTTTATTTGCGCTGTTGTATAATTACAGAGGACGATTCAATGCAGACCGGAGTAGCAGATCCGAAATTCTTCGATGCTGATCTTTTCTACAACTACGAAGGCAAGCCTACTTCTTGAACATCAATCTAGTTATATTAAATGTAAACTGTACATTGTTATATCATATATGTACATGCATCAAAACTATGTCTCAAAATCAAATCGGATAAAAGAGATAAAGATGAAAGAGATCAGAAATGAGATCAGAAAAGAGAATTATTAGGATGGTAAAGGGGGCCTGGGGCAGGAAAAGAAGATGAGGGAAGATGTGGGACCCTTTACATATGAGTAATATATAAGGACCAACAAAACTCTCACCCAGATCAGAAGTCGTATTTAAGTGCCAACCATTTTCCCCTTTCGACGAGCAGAAAATGCTACCTTATTACGTGGCTATACTCTCCACATCGGGTAAGTAATGTATGAATGTGATGGAGGAACTCGAAAGAGGGGGATCCAATGCGCTATAGCGCAAGGTGGAGTATTGGGTGCAGGAAGAGAGCCGCCCCAACCAACCTTACAGGAACTCGGTGGATAACGAGGTCAGCACCGACGAAAAGTAATGGGTAGAGACTTAATCACGTAACCTGAAAAACATTATGTATTCTGAACTCGAACCCGCATCAAAGAAAATATAGGGGACCTGGCTCAGAGAGATCTCAGAGTAGCTATGGGTAAAGTGGTACAAAGCCTGCGCGGTGCTATATCTCAAACCATAAATTCATGCCTGTCTCTTAGACTGGAGTCTACGGGAACCGCCAGGGGTCTATCCTCTCTCCGAGTGACAAGTAGTATTTTCAGTATTAAAATTTGCCACTAAGTTTTGATGAATTATTTTCTAGAAAAGAGATGGACTAGAAAATATAATAATGAATAAAAATGAGTCATCCAGTGCATTTTTGCTATTAATGCTTGTTGAGTACACTAGTACTCAACCTTGCTATTATTCTCCTTTGTTAGATCCTTATCCGATTGGGAACTATCCCGAGTGGGATGAAGGACATGTAGGTACCGACGAGGCCGCAGGAGGCGATGGCGCTATCTATGAGGAGCAGGACAAGATGGGTACCATATTCGGCGAGTGGAACGAATAGATGACCAGTGGAACAGGGTAGGCAAGCGAGAGGACTTAGTCCTATTTTACAGCTGTAAATTACTACTTATAATAAAGAACCATAGCCTTGCGTGGCTAACTGGAATAAAAGGTACAGTTTCTATCTTATTGTTCTGCTGCGTTGACTCTGGTAAGGCTTACTATTCGTCGGGACGGTGTCCTACAGGGCAGATAAATAGTAATCCGTATGCTTAAGTGTAATTACCCTCTGGGGTAATGACATGGGGTGCCGCATTGTGTGTGTGTGTGTGTGTGTGTGTGTGTGTATAAGGCCAAGGGCCGACAGCCATGTAAGGGAGAGCGCAAATTTTATATTGAACAAGATACAGAAATGCCATGATGGCGTTGTAGTGCATATGTGTGTGTATAGTTCGGGAGGAACCCATCTAGGTGTGTTTGGCGCAAGGATTGGAAGGGCGGCTATCCATCTAATCCCTGTGATTCCATGTGGATCCAATTCGTCATTCTTTCTTCTCAGATTGGTCGGTGGGTTCTGATTCGTGTGTTGCATCTATTCGGTTACTCTTGGTGTGCTTTGGCCAAGGAAGAAAGCTAGTTGATCGGGTGGCTCTTGTTAGCTTTTGGCTGAACAAGAAGAAGGTGACTTGGCTATTTGTTACTTGGGTCAAGAAAGGAGAAAGCCTTCTATTCAGCTTTTGGAGGGACATTGTGCAAGGAATCAAGGACAAAAACAAGTGTTGCTGCTGTACCATGAAAGATCGGCCACTTGCGCATCAACTACACGTTGATTCATGTCAACGATGTAGGGAGCTCAACGTGGTGGCATGGATCTGGGGGGAAGGCGACCAAAATTAGCGGTGTGGAAGGGTTGGAGAAGGTGAGGAGATGCCCCCATGGAGGAATCGAGTTGAATCTCACCCAAGTGGGAATGGCGTTAGCGTCGACAGTTTTAGCATGGGGTGGGTGGCGCGAGAAGTTGTTGTAGCTGGCATCGTTGTGGTTGTGCGGCATGGGCTATACACGGTGGCGTTTGGTGCAAGTGGCGCATGGCAAGGAAGGGGTTAACGGTCCGATCCTCCAATGATAGGAAATAGGCATGAGCTCTTCCCGCCATCATCTTCCTTAACTTCGGGCAACTCCGCCCCGCTCAATCTCCACCAAGGTGAGCCCCCCCCCCTCCCTAAATCTGACCCCCACCTCTAGCTAACTCTTCTCATCTTGTTTTCTGTTGCTCGCGCACCCCTCTGCTGTAGCCGTTTCGCTAGAGCCACTACAATTCTCTCTCCTTCCCCCCGGCCAACCTTTGTCACCTTCTCTGTTGCATCCCTGCCGATGAGACCACCACAAACGGACTCGTCGTGTTGCATGGGTTTGGTTTTGCCCCTCGTTGGAGCCTACCACCGCCTCTCTCGCCGATGGTGATCGCCACCCAAATGTCTGTTGCCTCATCTGTTTTCGTCTTAGCAGATAAGAAAGAGACAAAGGCCCCTCCATCTCTCATCCTCTCTCTCTATGGCACACGAGCTCCACTAGTCATTGACATATGGGCCAGCTTGGATCCGACGTGGACACGACGTGGGGTCAAAACCATGATCAAAGGGGCGGAGGGGTATATTTTAACTGGTAGTACTAGTTGGTGGACGGATTTTACCTGATTTTGCATCTTAGGGACGAAAAATAGTCGAACTTAAATAGTTAAGGGACCAGGGATGTAATTTCTCCTCATACAAAATAACGAGTGAATTCTATCTCGTGGGCCACTGTGGTTTGGCGCTTCCCTCGGCGACCGTCTCGCCCTCCTGTTTTCTGCTAGTCCGGCAACACCTCCTCTATCCACGCTGCCTCCCCTGGCCTACCGGCCCACCTTCCCCTGCACACTGCCACTGCAGCTTTGCCACCCACACCATAAATCAACTCTCAACTTGTCCATCGCTAGCCTTCAACACCGATGATCCAACAACCGCTACACACACCCATGCTATTTGCCACCTGTGACTAACTCACGCTGTCACGCATGCTATTGCCGTCACTTCTCGGTGATGGAATCGAGCACGTCCATTTCTAACTTTTGCGATGAGCGTCTCGAATTTTTCTATAGAAAATTTGAGTAGCAAGTACAACAGCAATCTGCAAGTAGTATAAATTAGAGGGGACCAGATGGTCGACCCGACCCGACACGAATCCGATTAGGCATGGCTCTGTCGCCTTGGCTAACTAAATAAGTCGTACTATGCCTAGGCCAGGTGTCGACCCAGGTACGACACATAGACCTCTCAGGCACGATAAGTCCAACGGGCATTGGCGGGCCCAGTCGCCTTTGCGCCTGACCACTGCCATCTCCTCCTCCTTTGTCGTTGGCCGTACCATTCGGGTCATGCCGTGCACGACACTGTACTATACGGGTTAGGCCACGTTTCGTTAGGTCATGCCGAACCAAAATCAGGCCAACAGTCCCACGCTTTAGCCTACTCGACAGGCACGATGCATTTAGACGTCTCTAGTATAAATCCTCACAATGAATCCATAACGCTGCAACGGAGTAAGATGTGTGTAGTCCAATTTACAAACCGTCTAAAGTTCCATGTACGATTCCAGGTAGGCCCCGCGGTTCCTCATCCACCCAAAAGGGCCAAAAGCTAGCGCAGACAGGTGGGCCCCACCACACGCCGAGGTCTCCTCGGGTCGCCGAACCCACCCTCAACGGCTCCCGTCCCAGCGTACCCACCGCCACGTGGGACCCACACCTCTCCTCGGGGCCACCTGCAGCCGCAGGGAGGTCGGCCTCGTGAATCTCCACGCGGCGTCTAGAAGGGTCCACGAGGCCGGCTCGAATCCGCTGATTAGCCGGCTAATTAATCTGATCCGGATGGATTAAGGAAATAAAAAAGGCACCGTCGAATTGGGAAAGCCTGGCCTTCATAAGCGCACGCCACCCTCCCCGAAATAAACCTACCCATCATCCTCTTCTCCTCAACGCGAAGCCAAAAAAAAAAATCCTCCGAGAAACGGAGAAGGAGAAAAGTCTCGTGCCGTCTCGCCCACAGGTTGGTGCCGCTCGTCCCCTTCCCCGCCTCAGATCCGATCGCCAATCCTCCTCGCCGAGGTGCGGACCGATCTGGAGTTCTGTATCCGATTTTGCAGTGATGCGTTCGTGTTTTTTTTAAGATTTTTTTGGGGTTTGGTTTGTGGCTGTGGGAATCGTTGGTGTGTATGTAGGTTCTTGCGTTTGGATTAATTTGGTGTGACTGGATTGGATCTGTGCGAATTGGTTTTGGTTGCTAGGATTGTTCCTCTTATTTGATTTATGTATGTCTGTGTGCGTGTTAATCGTTGCTAGGTGTAGTTTTTGGAGAGAGAAGTTGACTTTTCATTGAATTTTGTTGCGATTTTTTGTGGTGAATTGTGCTGCGCGTGGATTTTAGATTGGGAAGCGATTTTGAGAAGGGTGGTTTTATTTTTCCAATAGAATTGCAAGGGTAAAGTGAAGGATATATGATTTGCTCATACTTGATGAACAACTTGATGAATTATTGGTGGTTAAGGACTAAGGATTTCATCTAGGCCTCTTGTTGCTTGCTTGTGGCCTTATCTCTTGCATGTGAACCTCGTGCGAAATCTTGCACCATGTTCGGCTGCGAGGAGAGGATAAGCATTAATATGGTTGGTTCCTTGTGGCCCTTGCGTCGCGATGGATAAAGCAGCAAGCTTTCTTGCCGTGCCTGGCAACTTAGCGGCGATGCGATGATTTGCGGATGGTGGCATGGGCTTTCTTGGTGAGCCTGGAAAGGTCAATTGCTTAGACATGTGGACGAAGGTCCTGGCAAGAAATTAGATTACGTGGATTGTGTGCACGTCTGGCTGAAGGGATTTGGAATGTAGATTGCTTCATAAGCCATATTTTCTTGCTATTGAATCAAGGGTGATGCTATGGCGGTGTAAGGGAATGGATAAATCAGGGGTAGAGCCTCAATTTATGTAGGCTAAGGATGAGATAGAGCATTGGTCCTGCAGGAAAAAAAATCTGCTCATATAGCAGACCAGGGGCACAGGGCATTGGCTAACAACTCCATTGCTGAGTTGCAGGTATGATTTGGCTGTGCTGATTTTATTCTGCTGGAGTTAGCCGACAGACATGCTGTTGTTTACTCATTTGCCATTACAGTGTAGTATGGATTTGTTTGAAGCCTTGTCCAGTTCCTAGTCGCACCTATCTACTAGTAGGAAGTAATCTGATCAGGGGTATCATGGACTATTTTTCAATGTTTGAATCAACTGCCATCATCTACATAGGGTGCTTACTGCTAACATTGCACTTTGCCTGCCAACTTAGTGCTAATCTGAACGGATGTAGGAAGTCTTGTCGATTCCCTGGTTCAAAGACCTTATGAACCGATTGGCAGGAACACAATTGACTAGCACATTGGCTGTCATGTCATGCCTTACAGATAGATGCACGCTATATTTTTCACAATCATTTTTCAGCTGAAAGACTGAAACAGGAGTACATCCCCTAATTAAAAGATAATGAAATTCACAGCAATCCTTTTCATGATGCCCATCCAGCATTGCCAATTTTCCTCTATCCTTGTGCAAGCTGTGTATTTCAACATTAGGTGTTACTTATTTCTGGTCCTGAATCATGTAATTTAGGTGCCTCTTACTTTGATCTTCTTTTGTTGATATTTCTGCATCACTATTTCTTGCTAACGAGTTGGTGAACTTCTTTGCATTTTTCACAATCATTTTTCAGCTGAAAGACAAACAGGAGTACATCCCCTAATTAAAAGATAATGAAATTGACAGCAATCCTTTTCATGATGCCTCTCCTGCATTGCCAATTTTTCTCTATCCTTGTACAAGCTGTGTACTTCAACATTAGGTTTTACATATTTCTGGTCCTGAATCATGTAATTTAGGTGCCTCGTACTCTTATTTTCTTTTGTTGGTATTTCTGCATCACTATTTCTTGCTAAAAAGTTGGTGAACTTCTTTGCCTGCAGCTGGTAGGTAGCAATGGCTCAAGAGAGTTGGAAAAAGGAGTCTGAGGAGACTGTCCACACTCCTGAGGCCCCGATAATGTGTGTAAACAAATGTGGCTTCTTCGGCAGCAGCATGACAAACAACATGTGCTCCAAGTGCTACAGGGACTTCATTAAGGTCACGACAATGGCTACCCCTGCAGTGGAGAAGAAGGTATTCACAGCAGCATCGTCTTCCACAACGCCATTGGAGCCAGCAAAGCCAGATGAAGTGCCCGCCGCAGCTGTGGACGAGAACCCAGCAGCAGTAGCACAGGAACCTCCAAAGCCGCCCAGCAACCGATGCCTTTCATGTCGCAAGAAGGTTGGCTTGACTGGTTTCCAGTGCCGCTGCGGGGGAACCTTCTGCTCCATGCACCGTTACGCCGATTCCCACGAATGCACCTTCGACTACAAGAAGGCTGGCCGGGAGCAGATAGCCAAGCAGAACCCAGTTGTGATGGCCGAGAAGATCAACAAGATCTGATTGATGGTTATGCATGGGTAATTTAATTTCAATTCGTTGTGGTACGAGTCCTCAAGTTTACTTCACTCAGTAGGTTCCTTCAGGTCTGGGTTAGTGTGCTAGGGTCTCCGTTGTGTCTATCCTTCTCCTTTATCATGGTTTCATTCTCTCGATTATGAAATAATGTAAATATATCTATTCTATTCTTAACTGCATTCCATTTTATTGCTTATTATTACCGTGCCGATGCTGGATTTATCGTAAATCATGACTGTCATGTCAAAGTTGATTAGAATTGTGCTCGTGCTTTTACCTTCTTGATCTTACCAAGAAATTAGAGATGAAGAAAAACCCTGCTATCATAGCCCTTTCCTAGAAGTTTCATTTCAGGATTTTTGTACTTCGTAGCGTAACTTTTGCCGGTATTGAAAGGTGGCGGTTTGTGCTATGCCTGTCGCTTTAGTCTGAAAGTGGGTGCTGAAAAGATGCCGTGGTTTTGTGTCGTCGCTTCTTCTGAAAGTTCCACTCAGGAGTCGGGATTTGATTTAAGATGGTAAGATAGGATTGTATATGAGGCCCCAAGTGGTATTGACAGGTCACCTGTTTTTATGTTATCACTTGTGCTCAAAGTTGCACTTGGAACATATCAAGTACTGCAATTTTTGTATTATTGTATAGTTGGGTGCAAGATAAACATAGAAATGTCAAGCTGCTGCTTGGCTTGCTTGTGATGTTCCTTGCAAGATGAAATCAATAATCATACATATCAGTTCTGATCGCCTTCGTCATGTCATACTCATACAGTTCAGTTTAATTGCTGTGATGAGTGTATATTCGAAGGCTTCTTTAGAAGCCAGATGAGTATTATTGCTAGTAGAGAAAACAGTGGCGAGGAACTTGACATGAAGAATTGACTGACAATAGCTTGTTAATGAACAACCGAAACTTGGTCACTTAAATGGATTCTTTGCTGGTGTTAAGCTCACCTTAGGCAAGAGACTGCCTGAGAATATTCTGTGATACTCCCTCACAAAAAAAATGTTGTTGAGAACATCCATGCGGTCCCCAAATATAACTTTGACCACTAATTTTTATTATAATATATTTATAATACTTGGTAAAATTATATTTTTATGAAAATCTTTGAGACAAATATATACATAATATTTTTATGTGTTCACTTGATATCCAAAGTATATCCTTTTGTGAAAGGAGGGAGTACATTTATCAAAAACGAAAAAAGTTATTTGTGAGAGGCAATTGACAATGAACCCTGTTGACTTTGTGTAACAGAGGATTGGATCACTGGAATTTAGTAGTACTGCTCATTAAGTAACTGGGTCTTTTTTTGTCATCCTTGATCGAAACTTTGAAAAGCAACATAGCATATGCTCTCTAAAGAAGGGATCAAACTCAAGAAAAAGCGTTCATGCTAACCTAAATCCTTACTGATGGGTGTCTGTCTAGCGCACCTGAGGCAATTAGGGTAGAGCACCCATCTTTTCAGACCACGGTATCAAAAATCCAGGAACTACCAATGCATACTTCTTAGTTACATACTAAGAGCATGTATAATGGTGTGACGTCAGTTGTCTGTAAGCTTTGATACATAGGACACGAGGTGATGTGGAGGAAAGGGGGTGCATAGAGAATTGGACTGTCTCTCATACAGTAGTCGACTGTAACATGAGAAACAAGACACATTGTATATAGAGAAGCTATCTATAGAGATATGTAAATAGACAATTCATTGTAGAAACTGTCTTTATTGCTGTCTATAGATGATATGGAGAGATACTATAGACAACAGTTATTTATACCATTATACATGCCCTAAGAAGGCAGGCCCATTCCAAACACAGAAATTTCCCAGGATAACAGTTCAATTAATCGGGAAAAAATTTCGTATTCCAAACCGAGCCAAAATGTTCTTACAAAACATGCTATGCCAGTGGAGGTACAATTGGAAAGGCAATTCTGGCGTATCGGTAGTTTAACTAGTTACGGATTGAAACAAAACTGATAACGAGTTCTTAGGTAACACACAAAACTTGATTTATTTTGATTAAGGTTAAATACAGTCAGGTAACAAAGAACTGTTCAAGAATTTGCATTATGTGATAATCAGAGTTCTGAATGTCTAGTATGGCTCCCAGCTTGCCTGACGATTCCCTTCTAAATGCCTAGCTCAATCAAGGGCAACGTTGAAATCGACTTGGATGCCTACAGCAGATCATCAACCCGAACCAGCTCAGAGGAAGATAGGAAGGATGTGTTTGGTTGGATGCACAACTTAAGCCATACTTCTCAGGTGCAGAATCTTTTTGGTTTCGCTTGTTTAGATGGCTGCGTACATAAAGCAACCTAGCTGAACAGATGCAAAAGATGCCTTCGGGCCAGGCTAGGCAGAAACGTTCAATTTCTCTGTTTCTCCATATGCAGGCTCTGCTAATAACATTATTAAGAGATGATCAGTGCATATTAGGTAGTATTATAGTGGATTAAAGTGGGTTAAGGTGAAATGAGGGCTATTAGAATATATTAAGACAAAATTAGAGCCATGCCAATATTTTCTTTCCACCGCCTCTTGCATCTACACTTGCGGTCAACGTTCTTATGCACCCAACCAAACAACATTTCAACACAGCCTGACTCAACAGAAACAACCAACCAAACAACCCATATTGCATCCACACAGCCTGACTCGCTTCAGCCTAGATGACCCGTACGGGCCAGGCTAGGGGTATGTAAGGAACCAAACACACCTGAAGTAAACATACATGAACACCAAACAAAAGCTTAGAAAAGGGGAGGCAAGGTTAACTAGACAGGATCATGATTCTGAATCAGATGAGAGATAATCTAGTAGGATCGAACATCCATGAACACCAAACAAAAGCTTAGAAAAGGGGAGGCAAGGTTAACTAGACAGGACCGTGATTCTAAATCAGATGAGAGATACTCTAGTAGGATCGTATTTTAGGATCAAATTGTGGAATCTGATTTTCTACCTAATTTTTTTAAAAAAAATACATATTTTTCAATGTGTTGTATTCCAAGAGTGATATGAGTGTTTATTTGGTCATTTAATATCTAATTTGATTGATAAATATCTAAATCGTAGTGTAGATTCCATATCACTCAGAGCTACAACTAAAATATTAATTTTAACAACTTTGTTATTACTTGAACTTTACATAATACGTAAATTAATTAATTAATTAAAAGGGTAAAGTCTATTTTTAACCTCGAACTTTTTGAAAAGTCTGGAAAACAACCTTGAAGTCGAAAACCAGACAACATAAAACCTCGACATTTGTAAACCGAACAAAATACCCCCGCGCCGATTCCACCCTAGTTTTGTGCTAACGTGGAGGTCCACCTGTCCATGAAGAACTTGTCCACAGCATGTTCGACGATCGACGCCGCAGGCGCTGGCCTCGCAGGTTCTCCCAGCGTCTTGAATACACTGTATTGCGCGCTCAACAGTGGTCTTGTGCCGTCGAGCCCACGTCAGCGCCGGCCTACCCTCCCCAAGAGTAAGGCCGCCACCGTAGAGGAGGTCGTGGAGCGTCCAGTGGGGGAAGTAGTCATATACCGTGCAAGAATACCGGCTATGCAAGAGGATGGAGGTGGTCGCCATAGTTCAGGACTATGCTGGCGGCTGGACTTGAGGCGGCGGTCCCCAGCCGAAGATGGGGAAGAAGCAGGCCGTGGCAGAGTCTAGGCAGTGGTCGACGACCAGAGATGGGGAAGAAGCAGTCGCGATGGAGTCGAGACCACGGTCGACGATCGGAGATAGGGAGAAACACGCATGGGAGTTCGTCGGACTCGAGGGAGCTCACGACAAGCTAGTGGCGACGGATCTGGTTGCAATGGCGAGCCAACGGTGGTCTACGGCAAGAATTCAGCAGCGGTGGTCGATGTAGTGGTCGCCGGCAGCAGTCGACGGTCGGAGTTCCAGACGGGTGTTGCCGGCGGCAATGGTGGATGAGCGTAGTGTGTTCAGCGTTGCCAGAGAGGAGTCGGGGTGGATGGATTCCATCCAAATCAGAGCTTCTCGAGGCTGAATTGTGATGGCTTGGTTTGTAGTTAGTTATAGCCAAATCCGTTGGAAATGGAGTCAAATTCCAAGATTGAATTTCAAAGCATCAAAACAGTCTTTGAATCAGAATCACAACTCCAATTCCTCAATTCTGGGCCGTCCAATTCAGTCATTCAAACAGGGATTTGTATGAATTGAATTGTTCGCTAAGAAATTTCTGCAAAGTTCAGGTGAACATCAGAAAAGAGGCATGTACAGTTCAGCAATATACTAGTACGAGTGTGGGAAACTACGAATACATTGCTCTTTTACCGATTGCTGGCCTTGCTCATTGCCCATTAACGTTAAGCACACAGTGAACATTATGTCCATCAACCAAACAACCCTTAGTCACTTCGAGCCAGGATTAAGCAAGCTAAATATCACAGGTCACAACAAGTTCGATTCCAATGTCGCCAACAGCGAGTTTTCTTAGGCGGCAATTACAGTGACGAACATTAAAATGGGCTATAAACTGGGGGAGGGATGCAAACAAAATTTGCCGAATTATCCTCATTCGCTTCGTTTCTTCTTCTTCTTTTTTACACCAGGCACAATGCAAAGGAGAAAGGGGAGAAAAGCAGAGTTTTTTCTCGCACTTGTTAAGCCTCCAGATCGGTGAAGTCCAAGTCAATAAGGAACTCGTCCACCTGCTGCCACCCCGTCGGCGACAACCCGGCCCCAAGATTGTCGAGTTGCAGCTCAGGGAGGACATTGTCCGAGAGAAAGTCGAGCGTCGGCAGCTCCGGGAAATCGTTCAAGAGGTCCTGGTCGCCGTAGATTGGGTCGGGATCACCGGTGAGGGCCTCGAGCTGGAAATAGCCGCCAGCCTCGGCGATTTATTGGGGACGTGCCAACGGCAGAGGCGGCGGTGACACTGGTTGTGGTGGTGGTTTCTTAGCGGGCTCGAAGGTGGAAATGGCGAACGGTGGGAAGGATCGGAGGATGAGGTGGGAGACGGTGCGGGGTGGGGGACGACTCACTAGAGTCATAATGGCGCCACGGAGGGCATTCTTTGATGGCGGACAGTAGTGGGGCGTCGCGGCAGATTGACAATGACAACCACGGGCTTTTAAAGTTGGTGATGGCGCGTCGCCATGCACTGATGGCCTCGCGTCGTACCACCTCGCGGCCTCGACGGCAGTCCGAGCCACTCTCGGGTTCGCCGCCACGAGTTTCGATCTCCACCGAGTACCTCCCCACTCTCGCCTTGCCGTGAATCTGCATCCAAAGGCCCTCCCCGACCACCTTCTTCACCCTGGCCTTCGCCTTGGAGTTCATCTTCCCCGGCACCAGCGCCTAGTGGCGGTGGCGCCCTGCAACGCAGGCTTGACCTTGGCGAGGAGGAGAGCGATGTCGGAGGGCGCCGCGAAGGGGAGCAAGAGGAAGAAGGGGACCAAGAGGAAGACGGGAGCAAGAGGAAGAAGGCTGCACGCATGTTATACACGTCTCATCAGCATAATAGTGCCATGTGGACCTCCACGTCAACACAAAACCAGGGTGGAATCGACAAGGGGTGTTTTGTCCGGTTTGTAAACGTCGAGGTTCTATGCTGTCTGGTTTTCGACTTCAAGGTTATTTTTCGAACTTTTCGAAAAGTTCAAGGTTTGAAAATAGACTTTACCCTAATTAAAATAATTTTATTATTCCAAACCTCTAAATCTTAATATCTAACCTACTAATTAGTTAGTTCATACAGCTTGGATTAAGAGATAGGACACAACCAAACACTTAAATATTTTATAATTTGAAGTGGTGCGTCATTCTACACGATTCAACAATTCTATCGCAATTCTACCAGATTCTACGACCAGAAGCATAATTCTACCACGAACTTAAGTTTCGCTTTAAATCATATTGGTGATGTATAATTGTTCCTTGTACGGGAGGAACCAAAGCAACACCATCATCAATTCAAGTGCGCATTAGTTTAAGGTTCTCATAACAATTTCACATGCAAATTGGCTGCACACGGTTTGCTAAGTAGCAATAGTACTACTAACACCAAAAACATAGCACAGTATCTGAACTAGAAGGTCTGATCCTGATGCACCGCCACACACACCTAGTTAACCTGAGCCAGTTGAGAACTTGAGATCATTACGCCCTAACCTCCTACCTTGCCTTAAGCAACTCAAGTTCTGGGGATCACCTCAATTATCTTACTATCACATAGACAGCTAAGCAGCGTACCAAATTATTAACTCGCCATGAGAGTACAGCTCAATTTGAGATCATTGTGTTTTATATAGCAGTATGTACAGGGCCACGCCATCAGGCAAAAAACCAGACATCAAGAAGGCAAAAAAAAAAACATGAAAAACAAGATCCATGGCTTTCATGAGTCAGATTTACGAGTATGTCAATCAGCATAGATCCTCCATGTGGCGGATCCTAAGACTGGGGCGACAATATCATATCATCATCCTCCGGACAAAACCGAAGGGGAAAAACACACAAACAACGAAGCTAAGTTGGATGAATTCAGATCCACGTTCCCACACTCTCTGGACAATACGTCGATTTTAACATTTAATTTCAGTTAGTTGTGCGCTTTAGTTGTTTAAATATCAGGATCATGGTATCAGTTAAACCATCCAGTGTTGTGATAGAGCCGTTTGTACACAAATAGATTCGAGCCCAGAAGACAAGGGGGAATACTGCAAAGTGTAAACCAGGATGATTAATTAGAGAGGGCCTCAGAGATCTTGGTGGTTTGTGATCATCAGATGGGACTCTTGCCCCATCAAGAGTAGCAAATATTTTGTTTTTACATCACTGGCCCTGAAAAAAGCAGACAAACAGAACAACAAAAGAAGAAACAACTTAATTTTTTCCGATATTAAAACCACCCAATGGCCAATGGCAAGATCTTGAGTCAGAAGTAGCTGGTTAAAGATCATCTTTCGGTTAAAAATCAATGGGAATCCGTCTGATTTTCTTCATCATCCCCAACCATGCCCATCGGAAAACACTCAACCACCAAGACTACGAGAAAGGGGATGCAAATCAATCACAGAAATTTACCTGCTTTGTCACCGGCGAATCCTGGGATAAAACAGAGGATGGCCGGAGCTAAAAAGCAGGCAGAGAAAACTAGGAAAGAGTTCTCCCCTTTGGTTCAATCTCGCCTAAGGATAGATTGCTCGCCGCATTCGAGATTAGCAGCGAACAATTGCAATGTTAGGCTAGTCGACTCAACAAAAAAAAAAGGAGATCAACAACACGAAAGAATCAGATAAATTAAAGAGGAGCACAAATCAAGACCGATCTATGGGGAGATTAGGGTTTATGCCATGGAGCAATGAATCATTAAACCCTAGATTGGGAGGTGCGGCCATGGCTATAGGTGGTGGCGGCGGTGGAGGAAGCCAGGGTTTGGGGGTCCTGTATTTGTAGGCATCTTAGCGGGTAGTGGTAGTATTATTGGGTTTGGGGTTGAATTCGCTTATGGTTAGCCCGTGCACGTGGCTGGGCCCGGTGCGTACGTGGGCCACGGCCCACCGGTGGAAAGCTGTACAGCTAGTCCAGGTCATCTCTCTTAGATCTATATGCCAGAGGATTGGTACCCTCCAGAGCCATCCACGTTGTTTTCTTGTGAAAAGCACCCTGTGGTTTGTGAAATTATATGTGCCTCCTGTTTCGGCGCTTAGCCGTCAGATTGCCGTCGTATGGTTTAGATCGGACGGGTGCGAGCGAGAGGATTGCTGCCCCTAGGAGCCATCCACATCGTTTTGCTTACACCACCCTCTCGATCCTTCTAGCGGTCACCGCCTTATCCCCTTTCCATATCTCTTTCGGCCTCCCCCTGCCACCTCGCCCTTGCCAAGGTGCCTGCCAAGGTAGTCGACCTCCTCGGCAACGGCGGAGGCAACGCCCTTCCACTGACGATGCAGGGCTCCTCCCCTTCCCCTGTGAGCCCTCCCTGGCGACGAGTCGCCACAGCCGTTTTCTCGGCGGCGCTCGGCCAATGCCACCGCAGTAGTAGCCACGATCGTGCTCGCTTAGTGCTCTAAGACCGCGCCGATGCCGCCCCTACTCAAGGCGCCGCTGCTTGGCACGCTCCCACTCTCCCCACCAGTGAGTTCCCGTGCAGCAACCCCTCCTTCTCTTTCGGTTTCTTCAGCACATTGGTGCCCACATCGTCCCTTCCTTCTCCTCCCCTACAACCAGCTACCCCCCCGCCCCCCAAGATCACTCCTACCAGGCTTGGCGCACTACCCCTCTCCCCACCAGTGAGTTCCTGTGCAGCAACCCCTCCTCCTCTTTCAGTTTCTTCAGCACATCAATGCCCACATCCTCTCTCCCTCCTGCTCCCCTATAGCCGACTGTCGCCGCCGCCCCCAGGTCACTCCTCCCAGCCGGAATCCACCGTCGCCGCCCCCAGATCACTCCTCCTAGCCCAAATCACTGTCCTTTCCGGCGACATCGCTGCTGGGTTTGCTTGCCCTTCTTCCCTGCGCCATCCTCAGCTCCTCCGCAGGCGGCGGAGGTTCGTCGTCCACCTTACCAGATGCCTCGGCGGAACCAGACACCTCTTTCCCCTTCTCTATCTCTCTCCTTTTTTTCTATTGGGTCGGGACTGGACTCAATCTGTGGCTCATCTCTGGTGTCAACTATCAAGTTAGGGAAGGTCAACTTCTTTACGTCCCCCCCCCTCGTTTTACTTGTATTGGGAACTGTAGTTTTTATTTTCTTTGCCGGGCAAGCTAAGCAAAGAAAAAGGTTGATTTCCTAGGCGGATTTGATGCCCTGATATCTCGAATCTAGGGAGAGGTGGTGTGGTCGGTTCTTGCTGATGTTTCCATGGCGAATTTGTGCTGGTTGTGGGGTAGGATCTGATTTTTTGCTGCTTTTCTTGATTTCGGTAGGCTATGTGCCAATTGCCATAGCCTGGATCATGCAGATGAAGTGAGTTGTTTTTTAGTTCCTCATAGCTGATCTGGGAGAGAGAAACACCACTCAGCACCTACTGTTCATTCCTACCAAGTTTCTTCTCTGCCTCATTGAGGAATTAGTTATTTCTTGTTTGTATTGATGAATTGAAATACCGAATATATGTGCTTACTAAGCAAGATCCATCATTGTTGTTACGAATCACATGTAGTTGTATGAATTTATATTCCTTTATGTGGATATCATGGGGATAAGCTCATGATCTTAGGTGATGATACAATTGGCAATTGGTTTAAAGGTTTGTTGAATCTTCTGTTTTTCAGCAAAGATCAGCAAAGTGCTAAGATAATCGGTAGTACCGGCTTTATATTGCGATATTACCGCGGTGCGGTATGACCGCTAGTGTGAAGCGGTACTACCGCAAGTCAAGTGGTCCGATTGTGAAGGGGTCTTTTTGGACGCCCGATTGAGATCCGACGGTCCGTAGCGAGTGGGACGTTCGGACCGTCCGAACAGTGCCCAGATCGGATGGCTAGGACGTGAGGTCCGAACGTTCCCGTGAATCTGGGGCGTCCACGTGGCAGGGCGTTCGGTTCTAAGACTTTCGAGCGTTTTCCATGAAACGGTAATACCGCAGTTGAGAATCGGTATTACCGATGTCCGGTAGTACCGTTTAGTGCATGACGGTATGGAATTTCCAGAGGAGATGTTTTGGGAGATTTTGGGTTTCTCCGAGGAGCGGTAAGACCGCAGTGTTTTGCGCGATATTACCGTAGGGTGGTAGTACCAGGGTTTATATGGCGGTGTTACCGCTTATGTGCTGATTGTCGATTCTCTTGGAGAATTTGATTTGGGTTAGGTCAAGTTCATGTTTATCAGTGTATATGTGTTGCATATTGCATGATTTGGCTAACGTGGGTCAAGTTGTGAAGAACTTGTTCCCGGAAACGATTTCTTAGTCTATTGTTGTGCAGGTGGCTTGCAGGTCAACGGCGAGGATGATTGGGACTAAGCTTGGAGAGCTGAGGTTCAGAACGATCAAGGATGCCGAGTGAGGTCTGGAGACTCAAGTGTGGCTCAGAATGGACAAGGGTGATCGAACGGGCAGTTCGATGCGACTGGTTGGATCAAGCGGTACGGGGGTCGATGCAAGTGCCTTGGTGGTTTCGGCAGGAGCCGAACGAGAGAGACTTGTCGACATGATGAGAGCCGTCAATCAACCTACACGTGGCGAAGCAGGCGATTGCTTCACCAAGATTGGACTTGGTCTTCGGAAAAAGATCAAGAAGGGGTATTTTGGTAATTTCACCAAATACCGCCTTGGTGACCTTGGGCTAAACCACGGCGCAAGACGATGCAAGGAGAATCGGTTTAGGTCAAGTGAAGATGAAGACTACGCTTTAAAATACGTGTGTGAGTTAAACCCGTTTGTTAATGGGTTTAACGGGTGCCCAATGGGTATAGTCTTCTAGATGCTAGCCTCCACTATAAATAGGAGAGTGTGCTGTTCAGCAGCCCCCAAGCACTTCATTGAGAGAAACCCTAATTGGTTTTAGGGTTTTAGAGAGGAAGAGGAGAGCTAGGGTTCTAGAGATTGATTGATCGTGTGCTCATGTATTGAGTTGTGTCCTCCAAGATGGAGTGGCTGTAAACATCAATCTCAAATCTCAAATCAATCCAAGCAAATTCCCAAAGATGAGTCTCTTTTGTTCTTGCTCCCTATTTTGATGTTTTGGTGCTTTTGATGTTTCATCAGTTTCTTCTTGAATCTGGTTGTTGATCTTGCTTACTGTGACTTGTGGGAGACCATCTAAGATCATCTTGATCATCCATAACCCATGAGCAAGATTTAGATCTTGTTTTGCTTTTTGACTCGGTTTTGAAGCAAACTTCGTTCAAATGGAGAAAGGTTGAAATTTTGTCGTGGATCTTCTCAATCCTTGATTGAAATATGTTCTCAACCTCCAAGAGAAGTTATGTTTCAAGTTTCATAGACTTTGGCCGAGTGAATCAAAAGTTATGCTATTTTTGGATTTTGTCTTCGCGCTGCTCCAGGACAATTGGTAGTACCGTCCATAAACAGAGGTATTACTGATATCTGGTAATACCGCCCATATACAAAGGTATTACTGATTTCCTTGTCTTCAGCACTCTTTGTGTCAGTTGATTGCTTTGCTTGGGGGTTAGGAGTGGATTCAACATAAGCCTTCCGCTATGCTTATTTATTGATCTTCATAGCTCTCATGGCTATTAGAGTGAAATACGTGTTGAACCCAATCTAAGCGAAATTTTTTTAAAAACTCCTATTCACCCCCCCCTCTAGGCGCTTTTCAGTCCTACAAGTGGTATCAGAGCCCGGTTAGCTCTTCTCGTAGATCTTAACCGGTCTGAGGAGCCATGGCGTCTGACAAGTATTCCACCAAACCACCTGTGTTTGATGGAGTCGATTTTGCTTATTGGAAGGCTCGCATGCATATCTACATCGAGGCTCAAGGGCATGCAATTTGGCTTAATGTCAAAAATCCTTATGTTGTGCCAGCCAATGACGATGTGATCACTCCAGATATGGAGGCAAACAGCAAGACTCGAAACTTCTTGATTCAAGGGCTTAGTTGATTTGAGTTTGAGCGTGTCGCTCATTTGAGGTCTGCCCATGAGATCTGGAAGACCCTTTGTGATTACCACGAGGGCTCTACTGCGATCAAGGAAGTGAGACAGAACCAACTCAAGAAAGAATACTCAAAGATCGAACAAAGGTCTGGTGAATCTTTGGATGAGTTGTGAGGAAGATTCTCAAAAATCCTTTATGACTTACGTGCTGTGGATCTTGTGTTCACTGAATCTGAAAATGCACGTCAGCTCTTGGGTGCTCTTGATGTGAAAGTCTGGGGGATGAAAATCACTTCCATCAATGACAACACTGTCATGAGTAAGCTTACCATGGATAAGCTCTACTCGAGGTTAAAGACGTATGAGATTAATTTCATCTCGCGTCTCCCCAAGACAGAGTCGATGGCTTTAGTGGTTGACCCATCTAAGGGTAGTTCTTCCGATTCTTTGGATTTTTGGCTCATCTGGGTTTTTATTGTTCGCTTTACACTCTTTGAGCGATGAGCAGCTAGAGATGCTACCTGAGGATGACTTAGCCCTCCTATCCATAAAATTCACGAGAGCCTACAACAAGGTGAGGAGCAGAAGGAGAGGTGGCCCTATTACCTGCTTTGAGTGTGGTGAGCCAAACCACATTCGGGCCAAATGCCCCAAGCTGAAGGGCAAGGAGGAGAAGGACTTCCGGAGGCGTCCTCAAACTCGGGATGTGAAAGCCAAGAAGCCCAACTACAGGAAGTTCGTCAATCGGGTCCTTGCCGCTCTTGAGAATGTTGATATGAGCGATGTGGACTCGGGACGGAGGGCAATTTAACGATGATTCCCATGGCAAGAAGAAGGCCCAGACTTCACCAAAGATGTGCTTCATGGCCAAGAACGACCACGACATCGATTCCTCCAACGACGATGAGCTTTTCAGCAATCCCGACGAGGTATGCCCCTCACCAGATGAGATGAAACGTGCTTTAGTTGTTGCTGAACGAAATCTGAAAAGACAAGCTAAAATGATTAAGAGATAGGCTATCATGATTGACAACTTGAACCTAGAAGTGGTTAGACTCAAATCCATTAATCCTGTTGATGATTGTGATTCTTGCTCTAGTTTGCATGATGAATTGACCAATCTGAAATTTGCTCATTCCTCTATTGCAAATTAACTTAAAGATGCTCTAGATGAATTAGAATCTCTCAAATCTAGTCCTGCTTGCATTGATGCTATTGCTCTAGATGTGACTACTGTAGATGCTATTCCTTCACTGTGCTCAAATTATGCTTTGCTTGAATTGAAGTTAGATAGTGCTACAAAAGAATTTCTGAAATTTGATGCTAGTCACACTTGTTCTCATTGTGAGGATAATAAAATTAAAATGAAAGAAATGACTGAAATAGTTCTTGATTCTAAGACTGCTTCATGTGAAAATTGTTATAAACTCACAGTTGAGAATGATGCTTTGAATAAGACTCTAGAGGAGAAATCTAAAATTGAACAATCCATGTCCATGACTGCTTCCAAGAATGTTGTTGATCCTGTTTCTTGTGCTTTTTGTACTGAAATTGAGACAAATTTAGATGAGATACAAGAGGCGTTTAGAGTCAAATTCAAAGAGCAAGTGAGTAGGATTAAGAATACTTCTTGTGTGTCTTGTGAGGCCTTAAAGGTTGAGGTAGCTCTTGTTAAAGAAAAACTTGCTAGGACAATCAAGTCGAATAGGTGTGTCACCTGTAAGGACCTAGCTAAAAAAAATGATTACCTCAAAAAGACTCTTGAGAGATTTTCTAGTGGGAAGAAGAACCTTAACATGATCCTTGATCAATCTAAGGTGAGTGTAAAGAATAGTAGCCTAGGATTTAATTCTTTAGAGAATTCTAAGAATCACCCACCTAAGGTTGTGAGAGCTGTTAAGAGTGGCTTGTTTGAGGTAGAACCCCCTAAGCCATCTAAGATAGTCTTTAGATCTGCAGGTTTTGCCCAAACCCCTTCTAGCAAGACAGATGCTTCTAATCCAGTAGATTAGACCCCTCAAAAGGTCAAGTATCATTGCATCTTCTGCAAGAAGGATAGCCACATAGTTGAGTTCTGCTTCCGTAGAGCTAAGAGTGAGAGGAAGGAGAGAGTGCGTGCTTTGAGGTGCATTAGAGGAGTTCCTTCACCTTCTACTGTCTCTAGAGCCAGGCAACCTGTCTTTCCTGCTAGACATAGGCCTAGGTTTGTAGATGACTTCTTTGACTCTTTTGGTGGCTCTAGGCAGCATTTTGGGTTAGGATATCGTGAGGAGAGACCACGGGTAGCATCTAGACAGGGGGAGTACCGATCTTTTGGCAGGTCGATTCGGAGAGGTCTAGGTGGTTCTCGTGTGCATTATTATGATTATCCTTCTAACCATTTTATGGATGCTTCTACTGTTGTTTCTAAGCATCGTGTGGCTCAATACTAGATTCCTAAGTCTTTTATCGCTAACCCCAGTACTGAGGCACAGATGTTCCCTGTTCGTGCTTTATAGGTCCGTCGTGCGAGGAAGGAGGACATATGGCTCGTTGACTCTGGTTGTTCCGTCACATGACTGGAGATTCTAAATGGTTCTCCTCCCTCACACATGCATCCGGAAATGAGTTGATCACATTTGGGGATGCTTCTACCGGGACCGTGATAGCCAAGAGCACAGTGCGCGTCAACAACAACTTCATACTTAAGGACGTCACTTTGGTAAGTAAGCTGAGGTATAATTTGCTATCTGTTTCTCACCTTCTTGATGAGGGGTCTGGAAGTGAGGTTCAAGAGTGGTGAGTGTAGAGTACTAGACTCATCGGGTGAGCGTGTCTTTGGGATCTCTAGGTTTGAGAAGATCTTTAGTGCTAATTTCAGTATCTCTTCTTCTTCCAGCCCTAGGTGTCTTGTGGCTTCAGACTCTCATGATCTAGTGTTGTGGTATCGTAGGCTTGGACATATAGGCTTCGACCATTTGACCAGAATCAGTAGCAAAGATTTGATTAGAGGTTTGCCTAAGCTTAAGAATGTGAGAGACCTTGTGTGCACTCCCTGTAGACATGGTAAGATGGTTTTTACTTCTCATCCACCTCTTACTTTAGTGATGACTGGTGGACCTGGTCAGCTCTTGCACTTAGACACGGTTGGCCCCTCTAAAGTTCAGTCTACAAGAGGGAAGTGATATGTGCTTGTGATTGTGGATGACTTCTCCAGGTATTCATGGGTATATTTTCTGGTTTCTAAGGATGAGGCTTTTGGCTGTTTTAGAGAGTTGGCCCTTAGAGTAGCTGTTGACCTTTCTGGAGCTTTGAGGACCATTAGAAGTGACAATGGTACAGAATTCAAGAACTCTTCTTTTGCCACTTTCTGCTCTAAGAGAGGTCTTGAGCACCAGTTCTCTTCACCTAGAGTTCCCCAGCAGAATGGGGTTGTTGAGAGGAAGAACAGAACCCTTGTAGAGATGGCTAGGACCATGCTAGATGAGCATAGCACACCTAGGAGGTTTTGGGCTGAGGCGATTTCTACTGCTTGTTATGTGTCCAACAGGGTGTTCTTGAGATCTGTTATAGGAAAGACTTCTTTTAAGCTTAGATTTGGTCATAGGCCTAAAGTCTCTCATTTTAAGATTTTTGGTTGCAAGTGCTTTATTTTTAAACATGGCAATTTGGACAAATTTGAATCAAGATGTTATGACGGCATTTTTCTTGGATATCCTGCTCATTCTCGTGGCTATCGTGTATTTAATTTGGATACTAACAAAACTGTTGAGACTTGTGAAGTCACTTTTGATGAGGCTAGTCTTGGTACTAGACCCGATGCTGTAGGTACACAGGTTCCTGATATTCAAGAAAGCATCTTCGTTGACGATGACTCTGACATAAAGGATGAAGGTCCAATCCATCCTCTAGTCATCTTTGAGATGGTTGGAGAGCCTGCTTCTACTTCTCCAGCTTCAGCTGCGCAGCCTCCTCCTATTTTCACCGGCGATTCAAGTGGCTCTACTCCTACCTCCACACCCCATGAGGTAGAGGCCACATCTGCACTAGGACCTCCTCTTCATATTCAGCGACAACACCCAACTGAGCAGATGATTGGGCATCTCCATGAGCGAGTTACTCGCTTCAGGTTTATCTCTCCAGATTCTCATGCGCATTCTACTTTTGTTGCGTCTTTTGAACCCCGAGATGTCACCCATACTTTATATGATTTCTCTTGGGTCAATGCCATGCATGAAGAGCTTGAAAATTTTGAAAAAACCAAGTCTAGATCTTAGTTGAACCTCTACCTAATCACAATGTAATTGGAACAAAATGGATTTTCAAAAATAAGCAAAGTGAGGATGGGTTGGTAGTTCGCAACAAGGCTAGGCTTGTAGCTCAAGGTTTTTCCCAGGTAGAAGGCTTAGACTTTGAAGTGACCTTTGCTCCTATAGCTAGATTAGAAGTCATTCGCATCTTGCTAGCTTTTGCGTCTTCTAAGGGCTTTAAGCTTTTTCAAATGATGTCAAGAGTGCTTTTCTTAATGGTTTTATAGAAGAAGAGGTCTACGTTAAGCAACCGCCTGGTTTTGAAAATCCCAAATTCCCAAACCATGTATTTAAGCTCTCCAAAGTCTTGTATGGTTTGAATAAAGCCCCTAGAGCTTTGTATGATAGGCTTAAGAGTTTCTTGCTTAAAAATGATTTTAAAATGGGAATGGTAGATAAAACTTTGTTCACTCTCAGGCATGGTAGTGATTTCTTACTGGTTCATATTTATGTGGATGATATCATATTCGGTGGTTCTTCTCATGATTTGGTGTCCAGATTTTCAAATTCTATGAGCAGGAAATTCGAGATGAGCATGATGGGCGAACTGACTTTCTTCCATGGTCTTCAAGTCAAGCAACTCAAAGAAGGTACCTTCATTTATCAGTGCAGTCCCACCGGAACCTGCTTCATCGCCAACCTTATGTACAGTGAGATCGTGGATAATCTAGATTTTGAGCGACGATCCATCATTCGGGCGATTGAGGCAAGGTTCCAGTACACAATTAGTTATGCCAAGGCTTGGAGGGTAAAACAGAAGGCATTGGAATTAAGGTGGGGCACATTCGAGGATTCCTACCACAACCTCCCCGAGCAACTTCAAGTACTTTGTAGAGTCTAAGTAGCAGGTTACGGATATTTTCACTAAGGCTCTTGATTCTTCTCGTTTTGCTTCTTTGCGGGGAGAGTTGGGAGTTTTTAGTCCTCTTGGCCTGTTTTGAGGGGGAGTTTGATCTTTTGCATTCATTGTACCATATTACATTTTAAAATTAGCAACTTACATTGTAATATAAAATCACGGAGCCTTGATTATTATCCTAGTGTGCATGTCTTGTGCTAGTTTGCTAGCTTTGTTATGACTTTCCATGCGTAGCTTAGCTTTTGCCATGCTAGCTATATTAAATGTGAAAAACTTGAATTAAATCATGACTTGTTGGATCTTGTGACTAGTTTTGCCATAGTGATCCTCTCATGATTCATGCCATGTCAAATAGGCTAAATTGAGTCTTAAATCTAATTTGAGTTTTAGATTAAGCTATGCTATTTCCTAAGTCAAGCAAATGAAAAATAATCTTTTCTGTGCGAAAAAACTGATCTCACCAATTCTTTCTCATGAGACGGCTTGCCATTGCACTAGGCATAAACTCAGGGAGAGTTTTGAATGACCTAGACCACTCTCTTAAGCTTTTTGCTTGGGATGGTCGCGGCAAGGCTTGAGATCTAGCACAAAGCTAAGAAAACATCTTGTGAAAATTGGTTGAAGCTTAGGAGGCAGTTGTGGATGGCTCCTAGTCCAGGACTTGCTTTGCTAAGATAAAACCAAAAATCAATTTTAGCAAGTGCTAAATGTGCTAATTTTGCTTATTTCCAAGTGCTTGAATAAAATAATTCATCCTTGAACTCATAGCACTCTAAATTGGCTCAATTTTAGCTTCTTGGTTCCATTTAGTTTATTGACATGGCTTGACTCATTTTTGGATACCTTTGTCTAAACTATGATCTTGAACACCTTGTCATACTAAACGACCATTTAATCTCAGATTATTGCTCATTTGGCATTAGCTTTACTATATATGATTTGCCATGATATGAAATAGCTTCTTTACATAATATGGCTTGGTGTAATTCTTGTCGAGTCCTCTTGGATAATTTTCATGGCTCCCTGTGCTAAAAATGAATAAATGACTATTCATGCTCTATCTTCTTCCATGCGCCTTGATGAATCCATTGTCAAAGGGGGAGAAAGATTGGTAAAAATATTGTGTTTTAGAGCTTTTTTGGTCAAATAGGGAGAAAATGTCATTTTCTGAGAAAATTGATGATCATTGTGAGGGGGAGCATCTCATTTGCATTCTTATGATTTTACTGACATTTCTGGACTTGAATTGCTTTTCTTGGATCCTCACAATGATCAAAGGTTATATTGAACAATTGTTCTTTCATATAGACCTTAAGTGAGATTTTCGGCTCGTTTCTAGAATTTGAAGCTTTCTTGACTTAATCTGTCTTATCTCACTTGCTAAAACCATTCTGAAGCTAACTTGGTCATTTCCCTTGTTTTCTCTTGATTTAGGACCAAGTTGTGCCTTTGCGCGAAAAACTGAATTCTTTTTCTATCAAACCTCAAGACATATATTTTTTTTGGGAAATTGCCAATGTGTTCATCAAGAGGGAGATTGTGGATATCATGGGGATATGCTCATGATCTTAGGTGATGATACAATTGGCAATTGGTTTAAATGTTTGTTGAATCTCCTTTTTTCAGCAAAGATCAGCAAAGTGCTAGGATAACCAGTAGTACCGGCTTTATATTGCGGTATTACCAGAGTGCGGTATCACCGCTAGTGTGAAACGGTAATACCGTAAGTTAAGTGGTCCGATTGTGAAGGGGTATTTTTGGACGTCCGATTGAGATCCGACGGTCCGTAGCGAGTGGGACGTTCGGACTATCCGAACAGTGCCCAGATCGGATGGCTAGGATGTGAGGTCCGAACGTTCCCGTGAATCTGGGCCGTCCACGTGGCAGGGCGTTCGGTTCTAAGACTTTCGAGCGTTTTCCGTGAAACGGTAATACCGCAGTTGAGAATCGGTATTACCGATGTCCGGTAGTACCGTTTGGTTCATGGCGGTATGGAATTTCCAGAGGAGATGTTTTGGGAGATTTTGGGTTTCTCCGAGGAGCGGTAAGACCTTGATGTTTTTGCAGTAGATACCGTAGGGCGGTAGTACCGAGGTTTATATGGCGGTGTTACCGCTTATGTGCTGATTGTCGATTCTCTTGAAGAATTTGATTTGGGTTAGGTCAAGTTCATGTCTATCAGTGCATATGTGTTGCATATCGCATGATTAGGCTAACGTGGGTCAAGTTGTGAAGAACTTGTTTCCGGAAACGATTTCTTGGTCTATTGCTGTGTATGTGGCTTGTAGGTCAACGACGAGGATGATTGGGACTAAGCTTGGAGAGCTAAGGTTCAAAACGATCAAGAATGCCGAGTGAGGTCTAGAGACTCAAGCGTGGCGCAGAATGGACAAGGGTGATCGAATGGGCAGTTCGATGCGACTGGTTGGATCAAGCGGCGCGGGGGTCGGTGTAAGTGCCTTGGTGGTTTCGGCGGGAACCGAACGGGAGAGACTTGTCGACATGATGAGAGTCGTCGATCAACCTACACGTGGCGAAGCAGGCGATTGCTTCACCAAGATTGGACTTGGTCTTCGGAGAAAGATCAAGAAGGGGTATTTTGGTAATTTCACCAAATACCGCCTTGGTGACCTTGGGCTAAACCGCGGCGTAAGACGATGCAAGGAGAATTGGTTTAGGTCAAGTGAAGATGAAGACGACGTTTTAAAATAGGAATAATTAAGGATTTGCCACTCCTAAAAAGTGATATCTAGGATTTGCCACTCCTTGTGAGGATGACATGTGGGTCCAGGACCCACATGTCATCCTCACAAGAGTGGCAAATCCTAAATTACACATGAAAGTACAATGGCAAATCCTCAATTCTCCCTTTAAAATACGTGCGTGAGTTAAACCCGTTTGTTAGTGGGCTTAACGGGTGCCCAATGGGTATAGTCTTCTAGAAGCTAGCCTCCACTATAAATAGGAGAGGGTGCTGTCCAGCAACCCCCAAGCACTTCATTGAGAGAAACCCTAGTTGGTTTTAGGGTTTTAGAGAGGAAGAGGAGAGCTAGGGTTCTAGGGATTGATTGATCGTGTGCTCATGTATTGAGTTGTGTCCTCTAAGATGGAGTGGCTGTAAACATCAATCTCAAATCAATCCAAGCAAATTCCCAAAGATGAGTCTCTTTTGTTCTTGCTCCCTATTTTGATGTTTTGGTGCTTTTGATGTTTCATCAGTTTCTTCTTGAATCTGGTTGTTGATCTTGCTTACTGTGACTTGTGGGAGACCATCTAAGATCATCTTGATCATCCATAACCCACGAGCAAGATTTAGATCTTGTTTTGCTTTTTGACTCGGTTTTGAAGCAAACTTCGTTCAAATGGAAAAAGGTTGAAACTTTGTCGTGGATCTTCTGAGTCCTTGATTGGAATAGGTTCTCAACCTCCTAAAGAAGTTATGTTTCAAGTTTTATAGACTTTGGCCGAGTGAATCAAAAGATGTGCCGTTTTTGGATTTCGTCTTCGCGCTGCTCCAGGACAATCGGTAGTACCGCCCATAAACAGAGGTATTACCGATATCTGGTAATACCGCCCATATACAGAGGTATTACCGATTTCCTTGTCTTCAGCGCTCTTTGTGTCAGTTGATTGCTTTGCTTGGGGGTTAGGAGTGGATTCAACATAAGCCTTTCGCTATGCTTATTTATTGATCTTCATAGCTCTCATGGCTATTAGAGTGAAATATGTGTTAAACCCAATCTAAGCGAAAAATTGTTTAAAGCTCCCATTCAACCCCCCCCCCGCCCTCTAGGCGCTTTTCGGTCCAACAAAATCAAACACAGCGGAAGACAAAAGCAAGTAGACCACACGATTCGCCATAGGCAATCGTCTAGAGGGCGTAGCCTAGTGTAAGACTTTTTGTGAGCACCCGGATTTATTAAGCTCATAATACTTAGTCATCCAATTGACCCTAGTATTATCAACCAAATAAACCCAGTCTCGAGAGATGTATACTCCCCAGAATGCAGTATACATACCTCACAACAAAAGAATGTATCAATCCCATACAACACATAGAACATAAGCAACAAACCAGAAGTTAATATTAATAAGGAATAGGTTATTACAAAAGAGGGGCCTTCAGGCCAAATAACAACAAGTACTACAAGATAACAGCGGAAGCAAAAGTGCCATAAAGATGGCTATAACACAAAGCCAATCAGTGTGCCTTAACCCCTAGGCATCTGACCGGACCGCCAAGCTAGTCGTCAAGAAAGCGCAACACGTAGCACAAAAGAGAGGCTCTTGGAGCTCTCCTTCTTCTTCGCAACAAAAGCCACAAAAATGCCACAACCACGGGCAGATGAGTACATAAAGTACTCCGCAAGACTTACATGTGAGATAACAGAACTATAAATAGCTACATGCAAGCTTTATTTAAGTGGATGAGGTTTTGGACTCATTTTAGCATAAAGCAAGTTTCATTCGCAATAACATAATAGATTGAAGGCAATTTGACAAAGCATTTTAATTGTTGAAATAACAACGAGATAATAACATAGTAACAACAACAGAACAACACAGGAAGTGACTAACCCAAGTCACCACAACAATAGCATGAACTCCCGCTCATACCAACCATGTCAAGTTTTAATTAAAGGTTGTAGTCTAATTCTTACGAAATAACCAAGCGTGTCCATAACCTAGGGACGGGCTATTGAATAGTTTTATCCTGCAGGGGTGTACCAATGTACCCACACGTCGACCGCCTTTCCTTTAAGCACACTACCTTAGGTGTGCTTGCAAGCACGGCTAAGTCCTACGAGACATTTCCAATGGACAATGCTAATTTCGAGTCGCACAACCCACGGGAGAAGGAGACATCACACAACCTACAGGAAGCTAATGCTCCTCCCACATCACACACACATTTTATCTTTAAAAACACACCAACCGAGCGACCCCAATTAACACCGCCCAAAGTACTTAGTCAAGAGGGTTCCATATGCCCTCGTGTGGTTAGCACATAAAATTGCTTGGATCAATGGCGCAAGAATTCGGTCCTTGTTGACTCGGGCATACCACCACATCCAAAAACCACACCATCCATCCAATATGCCCAAGTCTAAATCAATCTTTTATTTTCAGTTTTGATTTTACAAATTAATCAAAGCACAAGTCTTTGGACATATAGGAGTAATAATCAGTTTTGAGTGATCAAGACCATCGACTAAGTCGATGATCGCCCATTCTACCGATAACTAAGCATGTCTAAGCAATTTAATCGAAACTACTAAGTGATAAGAGCTCATCCAACGAGCTCAAACCACAGCAAATAACCTAGGCTCATGGTAGTAGAGGATAAACAATTCCTACAGATTATGCAACTATAGGATTGCTAGCGATATTTAACACAAAGTAGCATGCATACATAGAAGTAAAACAATATATTAAGCTTTAAAGTAATGGGACAATGATGGAAATGATCAAACTGCTTGCCTTGATGTTGCTGGCCAAGTTGTGGCAGAGGGTCACTCTCGGGATCGCCACAAATGTCGGCTTCAACGGAAAAGCGAGAAAGAACCGATAAGAACGATTTAAACACAACAAAGACAGCACAACAAATGAACTCCAAATTCTCTGAATTTTCTACAGAAGCAAGAGGGTGATTTTTAGGGAATTTTGCAACAAGAACCAATTGATTTGGATTCTCAATGCAAAAGTTATGAGCAAAACAATTCTGCTCAGCCCCTAAAATACCAAACTGCACTATTCACTAATTTAATTATGAGGCAACATTTTCTAGAACAGTAGTGACACTGAGATTTTTACTGTAAAACCAGCACCTCATGAGATGAATAACACAATTGAGTTCATCTCATTTGGAGCTATATTGCACTTTCTATAATTTTTCAAAAACAAGAACTTGAACAAAATTATAATGCACAAGTCCTCATTTTCATAACAGCAACACGCTCAAAACTAATATTCACAGTAAGATCATTAATGGAGGAAACCAACAAAGTTGGTCTCACTCAAAAATAATCTACAGAGCATTAGTTATGTATTTTACAAGTTAAGCATTAATTTGAGTGTATATTTAAAGTGAGTTTTAAAACCTAATGGCAAAACTGTGCTCTGGAGCTGAACTCAACTTACAATCATTTTTGGATTAAAGTCAAGTTCAATACAGAGCTAACACAATTTGAATGACCTTATTTGGGTTTAGAATGAAAAAGATATGCAATTCTAAAGTTCATACCATTTTTAGTTTATAACTAAGAGTTCACTGGAATTTCTACAAATCACAAAGGCATGGGAGGACGTGAGCCACAGATCATAGATCTAACGGCTCAGGACCTCCCAGGAGAACAACGCACATGCGCCACGAGGTCCAGAGGTCTGGACCTCCTAGCAACACATGCGCGAGGTGAGGGAGGTCGTGGCCGTAGATGGAGAATCCAGCGGACCACAACGATGAGGGAGGTCCGGGACGGACCAGATCTAAAGGGGGAGGTCCTCAACGGTTGAGATCTTCCAAAGGAAGATCTAAACTATCAAGATCTCCCTAAGGAAGATCTACATCGTCAAGACCTCACGGGGAGGTCCTGGACGGTCCAGATGTTCCAAGGAGGTCCTCGATGGTTCAGATCGTCCGAGGGAGGACCTTGACGGTCAAGATCTACCCGGGGAGGTCATGAGCAGGCCGAGATAACCTAGGGAGGTCCTAAGGGAGGTCCTAACGCCACGCACCTCCAGGAGGTCAGGACGGTCACGATCGCGCAAGGGAGGTCTTGGGCGCCCAGATCTCCTCGGAGGAGGTCATGGACGCCCCAGATCTCGCGACCACGTGCTTGCGCCGCACACACGCGTTTCGGACAAGAGTTTAATGCGCAGGACACCGGAGGTCCGCAGCGGAGGCCTTAATTGCGCGATAAAGGGCGGATTTAAGGACATCAAGACACAACCAATGATTGCGAGATTGAGCAATTGATGACCGTGATTAAACACGGCGAATCTCTGTCCTAAAAGCGACAAGCGGTCGCTGCGTGTCCGGCAAAGACCCGAGCTCAAGGATTTGGTTCTCGCCGCGATGTAGACCTCGCCGGCGACATCCAATGCGGTACCGCGGTCCGCAATAACCATGCGCACTCCAACGGACCTCCTCTCAACGGCGGCGACGGTTTTGAACACCGGCGAGCCGAGAGGGCAAAATGAAGGCCAAGACGGCCAAAACCGAAATGCATAAACAAGCTCATGCGACATTCAGCGTGTGCCAAGAAAAGCTCCGCGACATCATTCAAGCGGGTGCCAGCAGCTAAGGGACTACAGGAAGTACCTGGAGGTCCTAAGGTGTTGGGGAAGTGGAGGAAGGTGAAGACCGGAGGTGAGGAAGATGAGGTTGCTCCACGGCCTCAGCTCGGCTCCAAGATCCTTTGGCCACTTACGCAAATGCCCAAACCAAAACAAGTTAGGTCTTGGTCCCAAAGGGAAGGCACAAATGGAAGCAAGGAGAGGGAGAAGAAATCTCCTGCGACCCTTGCCCACCGAGGGGCTTCAAGCTCCAGCAATGGCGGCCAAGGAACTTTGGTGGTCTAGAGCTCACAGCACAGGGGTGTAAGCCAAGGAACAATGGTGTGCAAAGGAAGCCAGGGAAACCGTGGGGGTGGTTTTATCCTAAGGGCAAGGAGGTCATGGACCACTGGCTAAGCTCATGGTGAGCTTGGCCCATGGCACGGTCTAGGGCATTGGACAAGATGTAAAGTTGACACGATGGCGGTCTGGCCGACGAGAGCGGAAGGTCGACTGCATTAAATGTGGGTCAGCAAAGAGTTGTTAAAAGTACACAGTGGATAGGCGTGCATTAACTCCCCTGCTCAGGAACACGTATGCGTAACCAAGGAAGGAGAAGAACAGGGGAGGTCGTTTTGACCGTTGGATAGGACCATGGGGAGGTCCTAACCATCGGATGACAATTTTGAACCGTTATGTTTTAAGTGGCTGGGAGGAGGTCCCAGCCACACGATCAAGGATGGGGAGGTCGTGGCCCTCCGATTTCCTTAATGTGTAAGCGCACGTGGGAAAATGGGACAGGAGGTCCAAAGCGTTGATTTCCATCCAGCGGTGCGGACCTCTGTGAGGTCTTAACCGCACATGAGCTTAAAAACATGAGGGGAGGTCATGGCCTTTGGATTAAAATCAAGGGCACACAACCAAAGGGAGGTCGAGGCTTTGCGTGAAGCGAGGGAGGTCAAGACCTTTGGATTTTGATCCAACGGTGATGATCAAGCAGGGAGGTCTGAGCCTGCGACGTGGCGCAAAGGAGGTCTTGAGCTTGCACAACACACAAGGGAGGTCATGGCCATTAGATTTAGATCCAAGGGCAACGACCTCACGTCTTGTGAGGAGATCGATGCGATAAGACCAGGAGGAGGTCGTGGCAGTGGATTTTTAATCCAGCGGTGCACAACACGAGATAGGGGAGGTCTTGTCTTGTTGGATATTTTGAGGGAGGTCGTGGGCGGTTGGATCTCGATCCAGCCTCGACCTCACTTAAGTGGGAGGTTTGCTTAGTTTAACAGGTGAGGGAGGTCATGGCCATGGATCTTGGATCCAAGGGCTACGACCTCAACAAGGTGGGATGTCAAGTGGTTTAACGTACCGTGGAGGTTTGAGATTTAACACATAGGGAGGTCATGACCGTGGATCTTTGATCCAACGGTTATGACAGTGAGGTGAGGAGGTCTTTGCGGTCTTGATCGCGGAGGAGGTCGTGGCGGTTGGATGTAAATCCAACGGCTGCGACTGATCAAGTGGAGGGAGGTCTCACGAGGTGCAGACTGTGCCTGGGCCGACTTTGGGAAAGTGGCTAGCCCAAGGAACAAGACCAAGCTTTTAAATTCAATTTCAACAGCTGAGACTTTGCAAAATTGTTTGGGATAGCAATTCCACTCCAAAATTCATGAAATTTTTACAGGAGCTTGTTGACAATGAGATTATCCTTGCATAAAATTTCCAGAGGTTATTATGCAATGCATTTTTCTCAGGAAATTCATGAAGGTTGTTTAAAGGATTGTTTTACCTCCAAAATTTATCAAACTAGTTTTACAACTTGTGATATTTTTCAGAGGGGTCCCACATCAGTTTTAGGACCAAGGAAGAATATTTCCAAATGTTTGGCACAAGATTTAGACAATTGGAAAAATGAGTTTGACTTTTGGTCAACAAGAGCGTTGTGTTTTTGGATTACACAACTCTTGGTCAAGAATTACATGAGAGATTAGGGGTTTTCAAGATGTGAGAAAAAGTTTTAATTTCTACACATATAATTATACTTGAATAACCCTGATTATACAGTTGGGATGTTACAGACCAGGAGGTTTTTGATCATGATATTTGATGATGAACACATTGACAATAAGAAAGACTCAGCCTTGGTGTTTCAAGATGAATACATTGTCTTTGGAACATACTTGTGATCTTAGATGCTGACATGATTTTGAGTTCTGTTGAATTCTGTCGAAAATCAGCCTTTGTCAGGTTTTGCGGTAGTACGTTTTGGCCGCGGAACTACCGCAGGACAGTTCAACCGCGTGATTGTTGATGGTACGAAAATTCCAGAAGGCTTGTGTTTGGACTTTGGTTTTTCTCGGAAGCGGTAGTACCAGCTTTTAATATGCAGATTACTCGAGATGCGGTATGACCATGGTTGTCAGTGGTAGTACCGTTTATCTAGGTTCCGAACGCGTGTTTTGCTCGAACCGTTAGATCTTGATCTGACGGCTCATATTAAGAGGAACGTTCGGACCGTCCGAGATCTTAAAGCATTGTGAGCCTTTGGATTGAAATCTGACGGATGAAATCAAAGGGAACGTTCGGACTTTCTACAGTGCTCTTAAAATCCGACGGTTTTGAAGCGTGGTCCGATCGGCCAATCCATCTGGAGCGTCCACGTGTCTCAGGGCTTGGTTTTGAGTCTTTTACGCATTTCAGTGGTGCGGTAATACCGTTTGGTAATTTGCGGTAGTGCCGCACATCGGTTATACCATTTTGTTTTTGGCGGTATGGAAAAACCAGAACACTTGTTTTGAACATTGGATTTCTTCCTGAGCGATATGACCGCGTCATGGTTGGCAGTAGTACCGAAATAGGTTTTTCCAGCGAGGGAGTGTTTCTGACAAGGTTTGATAAGTGAAAAACGGTAGTACCACAGCTGTGGAACAGTATGACCGTAGGTCGGTAATACCGTTGTCTTGATGGCGGTAGTACCGCAACAAAGGTATGACCGCAAGGTTGCGGTATGGAATTTCCAGAGGAGATGTTTTCGAGAGTTTTGAGCTCAGGTGAAAAATGGTAGTACCACGGCTTGGTGCGGTACGACCGCAGATCGGTAGTATCGTGTGTTGAACAGAGGTAGTACCGCATGTCAATAATACCGTTTGAGAGCGGTATGGTTTTCGCAGAGTGCTTGTTTTTGGGGAGTTTCTGTTGTCTTTAGGAATCGGTAATACCGGTGTGTATGGTGATACGACCGGTGTCTTGATAATCTAGGGAGTAATATAATGGTATGACCGATTGTGTTCGGATTGTTTCGATTTTTGAGAATTGGCTAAAGTTTTGGTTAAATTCATGAGTTTTAAGTTGTGTTATTTGATGCATGATAATGTTTACGAGTTTGTGAGCTAACGTTGGTCAAATTGGACAACTTGTGCCAGGATATGGATTCTTTGATCTTTGCATGTGCAGGTTGAGCGTGAAGGCAATCATGGTCGGTGAGGAGGAGGACCCGGACTAGGATGGGGAGATCTGAGGTCTAGGAGGTCGTGGATGTCATGAGATGATTGGGCTTGCGCTGGAGCACGTGGAGATCAAAAGGTGGTTGTGAAGAATCTAGCCCGCCATTATATGTTAATGGAGTGTTTTGGTGATTAATGACAAATGCATTAGTGAGACTAACATGCTTATTGATATACTTATTGTTTAGTCTAAATTGGATATAAAGGTGATAATCATAAAGGCATGTATATGATTAATGACAAATTAAATTCATTGGATAAACAAAAGGAAAATCCAAACAGGTATGCATTTATAATGACAAATCCATTTATAAGACTAACTCTCTTATTGTTATATCTTATGATTAGTCTCGCTTGGGTATAAAGAACAAAAGAGGTATGCATTCTACTTTGTATTCTTATACCCCGTTGCATTCCTTGGATCCAAAATATAGGTTGAACTTCACCAAAAGGATTAACCTAAATATGTGCATATGTTCTTACTACATATTCATGTATGCACACATACAGGGAGAGTTCACTCTATATTTTGAGGTTTCATTAGTATTGATCCATATTCCTGTTTCCACATATATTTGGGATCTTTACTATGAAACATATCCTGTGAATATACTTAACTTGCATAGTTAATATATTCATATGAGTATATAAGACTTGTGTAGTCTAAGTATACTTATATGTGAGTATAACATAACTTGTGTAGTTCATATGCACTCACATATTCTCGAATATATTTAACTTGTGTAGTTAATATATTCATGTGTATATATGAGACTTGTGTGCTCATATATCCTTTGAGTATATACAACTTGCATAGTGCCTATATACTCATACCAATCTACATTCAATTACTTGCAATTGAAGTGATTATCATCAATTACCAAAGAGGGAAAGATTGTGATATCTTGTCCCACCATTATGAGTTAATGGTATGGCGTGGTAATTAATGATAGTCATATTATAGAACTAACACTTTCCATGAGTTGGATGAACAGGTTGAGTTCTATAGTTGGAAACTCTAGAAGATCATCATGTGTTGATGATATTGAAGTCAAGAGCGTGATGTAAAGGATGCATCATTTGTGGATGCGCATCAAGTTCAAGATAAAGGAAATCATCGTGTGTCGATGATGTTCATGAAGAGGAGATGATCATGAGTTAATCATCAAGTCAAATGAAGAACCATCATGTGTTGATGAAAGTCAAGTAAAGGATGCATCATGAGTTGATGCATATCAAGTCAAGAACCCGGAGTTGAAGCAAGAATGTGCATCATCAAGCTTCAAGTTGTTGCGCAAGGCAAAGGTATGACTAGCTAGGGCTAAGGATTTGTTCCTAGTCTTTTACCGGTCACGGTGTTTGGTTGAATGATCGGATTGCTAGTATAGGTTGCCGTACTATTAAGAGGGGTCCTTGACTAGTAGCTTGAGTTAGTCATGTGTTGATAGCTCATTGTGTTTGCTCTAGCTCATCTTTACATGTTGCCAATATTTGCGAATGTGTTTTGCAAATAGTTGTGGCTCATGGATAACCCTTGTAGCATGTGACTTAGGTTTGCGAATGTGTTTTGCAAATGGTGTAAGTCCATGTACCTTATTCCTTGTAGTATGATTCTATAAGTTGGCAAATGTGTTTTGCAACTTGTTGAGAATCTCATTTGAATCCTTGTTTGCATCGCGCGTCAATTTGGCAAATGTGTTTTGCAAATTGAGTTGAAGCGGAATGCAATTTGAGGCATTGATTCTAAAAGTTGGTAAATGTGTTTTACAACTTGTTGAGAGTCTTGTCTTTAACCTTGTATGCATCTTGCATCAAATTAGCAAAATGTGTTTTTGCAATTTGAGTTGTGAAAAATCAGATTTGCTTTGTTGGGCTGCTTTGGCGGTCGACCTTGATTTCAGTGATCGACCTTGCCAAAGGAGCTGGTCTGACCGGAGTTGTTGAAGCGGTCTGACCGGACCTCCGGGTCAGAGATCCGGTCAGCATTTTCCAGAGAGGTCCTGTTTCTGGTCCTTAGCCTTTTCTGTGAAGTTTTCTTGGCGGTCGGGGCGTCTTTTGGGCGGATCGGCCGGTGAAATGGCTCTGACCGGCCATTACATGGCGGTCGAGACGATTAAATAAACTCAACGGCTAGTTTTATAGCCGTTGGAGCCAAGCGATCTGACCAAGCCATTACATGGCGGTCGAGACCGATTTTCATCGAGACTCTGGAATCTTTTCCCAACGGCTAGTTTGTGGGTGTGGGCTATATAAAGCCACCTTGGCTGGTTGGGAGAGGTTGCTGGTGTTATTGTGAAGGACTTTGCATGTGTTGCAAGTGCCTTAGACATTCTTTTGAGCTAGAGCAAGCCCTCTCTTCCTTTGTGCATGTGAGACCCCGACGTTTATTCGGCTCATAATACTTAGTCATCCAATTGACCCTAGTATTATCAACCAAATAAACCGGTCTCGAGAGATGTATACTCCCGAGGATGCGATATACATACCTCACACCAAAAGAATGTATCAATTCCATACAACACATAGAACATAAGCAACAAACCGAAGTTAATATTAATATGGAATAGATATTACAAAGAGAGGCCCTTAGGCCAAATAGCAACAATTCTACAAAGATAACAATGAAGCAAAAGTGCCATAAAGATGGCTATAACACAAAGCCAATCGGTGTGCCTTAACCCTAGGCATCGTGGGACCGCCAAGCTAGTCGTCGAAGAAAGCGCAACACGTAGCACAAAAGAGAGGCTCTTGGAGCTCTCCTTCTTCCTCTGCAACAAAAGCCACAAAATGCCACAACCACAGGCGAGATGAGTACATAAAGTACTCCATAAGACTTCGTGTGAGATAACAGAACTATAAATAGCTACATGCAAGCTTTATTTAAGTGGATGAGGCTTTGGACTCATTTTAGCATAAAGCAACATTTATTTGCAATAACATAATAGATTGAAGGCAATTTGGCAAAGCATTTTTAAATGTTGAAGTAACCACGAGATAATAACATAGTAACAACAACAAGAACAATCACGGAAGTGACTAACCCAAGTCACCACAACAATAGCATGAACTCCCGTTCATACCAACCATGTCAAGTTTTAATTAAAGGTTGTAGTCTAGTCTTGAGCGACCTTACCAAGCATGTCCATAACCTAGGGCGAGGCTATTGAATAGTTTTATCCTGCAGGTGTACCCTTTGTACCCACACGTCGGACCGCCTTTCCATTAGGCACACTACCTTAGGTGTCTTGCACACGCTAAGTCCTCTGAGACATTTCCAATGGACAATGCTAATTCTGAGTCGCACAACCCACGGGAGAAGGAGACATCACACAACCTTCAGGAAGCTAATGCTCCTCCCACATCACACACACATTTTATCTTTAAAAACACACCAACCGAGCGACCCCAATTAACACCGCCCAGAGTACTTAGTCAAGAGGGTTCCATATGCCCCTCGTGTGGTTAGTCTGTGAAATAAACAACTTAGTGACCCAAGTACTCGGTCCTTAGGGACCCGGGCATACCACCACATCCAAAAACCACGCCATCCATCCAATATGCCCAAGTCTAAATCAATCTTTTATTTTCAGTTTTTGATTTTACAAATTAATCAAAGCACAAGTGCTGGACATATAGGAGTAATAATCAGTTTTGAGTGATCAAGACCATCGACTAAGTCGATGATCGCCCATTTCTACCGATAGCTAAGCATGTCTAAGCAATATACATCGAAACTACTAAGTGATAAGAGCTCATCCAACGAGCTCCCACCACAGCAAATAACCTAGGCTCATGGTAGTAGAGGATGAACAATTCCTACAGATTATGCAACTATAGGCTTGCTAGCGACATTTAACACAAAGTAGCATGCATACATAGAAGTAAAACGATATATTAAGCTTTAAAGTAATGCGACAATGATGGAAATAATCAAACTGCTTGCCTTGTTGCTGGCCAAGTTGTGGCAGAGGGTCGCTCTCGGGATCACCACAAATGTCGAAACCTAACGGAAGCGAGAAAGAACCGATAAAACGACGAAAAACCAAAAGGACGCAACAGAGAAACTTCTCCAAAGCTATGAAAATTTTACAGCAGCAAGACAATGATTTATCATGAATTTAGCAACAAGAACCAATTGATTTGGATTCTCAATGCAAAAGATATGATGAAATCAATTCTGCTCAACCTAGTAATTAGAAATATGTTACTGTTCATCATAAAATTTTCTAGAATAGAAGTGAAGCTGAAATTTTACTGTAAAACCAGCACCTCATGAGATGAATAACACAATTGAGTTCACCTCATTTGGAGCTATTATGCACTTCCTACCATTTTTCAAAACAAGAACTTGAACAAAATTATAATGCACAAGTCCTCAATTTCCTAACAACAATATGCT
Organism: Phyllostachys edulis; assembly: GCA_036346405.1. Taxonomy (NCBI): domain Eukaryota; kingdom Viridiplantae; phylum Streptophyta; class Magnoliopsida; order Poales; family Poaceae; genus Phyllostachys; species Phyllostachys edulis. Next base: position 30,011,047 of record CM070557.1, read on the forward strand.
CAAAACCAATTTTCACAGTGAGTTCACTAAAAGAGGAAACCAACAAAGTTGGTCTCACCCAAAAATAATCTATAGAGCATTAGTTATGTATTTTACAAGTTAAGCATTGATTTAAGTGCACATTTTAAAGTTGGTTTTAAAATCTAATGGCAAACTGTGCTCTGGAGCTGAACTCAACTTACAATCATTTTTGGATTAAAGTCAAGTTCAAGACAGAGCTAACACAATTTGAATGACCTTATTTGGAATTAAAATGAAAGAGATATGAAATTCTAAAGTCTATGCCTTATTTCAGTCTATAACTAAGACTTCACTGGAATTTCTAAAACTCACAAGGGTATGGGAGGACGTGAGCCACAGATCTTAAATCCAACGGCTCAAGACCTCCCAGGAGAACATCACACAGCAAGACGTGAAGTCCAGAGGTCTGGACCTCTTAGCAACTCACATGCGTGAGGTGAGGGAGGTCGTGGCCGTAGATGGGAGATCAGCGGACCACAACACAGAAAGGAGGTCAGGAGCGGACCCGAGATCTAAAGGGAGGTTCTCAGCGGTTGAGATCTTCCAAGGAAGGTCCAAACTATCAAGATCTCCCCAAGGAAGATCTACATCGTCAAGACCTCACGGGGGAGGTCTGGGACGGTCGAGATGTTCAAGGAGGTCCTCGATGGTTCAGATCGTCAGGGAGGACCTTGGCGGTCAAGATCTACAGGGAGGTCATGAGCAGTGAGACAACCTAGGGAGGTCCTAAGGGAGGTCCTAACGTCCACAGACCTCCGAGGAGGTCAGGCGGCCACGATTGCGCAAGGGAGGTCTTGGGCGCTCCAGATCTCCTCGGAGGAGGTGCTGGGCGCCCGAGACCAGCGCCTTAACTCGCGCACGCACTTGGACATGAATAAATGCAGCGGGACCATGAAGAGGTCCGCGAGGAGGTCTTAAATGCTGCGCATTAAAGGGTGGATTAAAGGCGGTTAAGACATCAATGATTACGATGATCGGACGCATGATTAGCGCATTAAACAAGGAGGATTTACGTCCTAAAAGCGACAACGAGCGCTGCCGTTGTGTCCGACAAAAACCGGCGCAAAGATGTGATCCTCGGCGGCAATGTAGAGCCCGGCGAGATCAATGAATACCGTTGGGTCCGCAATAACCATGCGCGCAAAGGACCTCCTCTCAACGGCGGCGCGGCCTTGAGCAGCCGTGAGCCGAGAGGACAACGAAGACAAGCACACGGCAAAATCCAAAATGCAAAAGGAAGCTCATGACATCCAATCAAGCGTGTGCCCAATATAAAAGCTCCGCGACCTCATACATCTGGTGCAGCACTAAAGGACTAACAGGAGGTACAGGAGGTCCTAAGGTCTTTGGGAGGTCGTGGAGGTGATGGCCGAGTTGGGGAAGACAATGAAGCTTGACTCACGGCACCGGCTCAAACTCGGCTTTGTCCACCTCTGAAAAATGCCCAAACAAAATAAGTTAGGGTTATTCCGGGAGGTTTGGGGAGCACAAAGTGAGCAAGGGTTGAAGAAGGAGCCACTTTGGAACCCTTGAGTCACCGAGGAGTTCAAGGACTTCAACAATGGCGGCCACTAGAGAGGAGGTGAGTGAGTTAGGAGCTCGATAGCAGTGGTATGTGGGCTCCAAGTGTGTAAAGGAAGCCAGCGGGGGAGCTCAGTGGACACTTATAGCTTTGAGGTGAAGGTTATGAGTGGGGCTAAGCTCCATGGTGAGCTTAGCCCACGGGTTGGTCCATGGGGTGGACAGGACATAAAGTTGACAAGAGGCGGTGTCTTGACTGAAAAGCGGAAAAATGACTGCATTAAATCTTGGTCGAAGAAAGAGTCATTAAAGGTGCCTGAGAGGCTGGCGCATTAACTCCACCGCTCGAGCACGCATGCGCCAGAGGAAGGAGAAAACAGGGGAGGTCCTTATGACCGTTGGATAAGACACAGGAGGTCCTAACCATCGGATCTCATTTTGAACCGTTATGTTTTAAGTGGTGGGAGGAGGTCCCAGCCACACGATCAAGGATGGGAGGTCGTGGCCCTCCGATTTCATGTAATCGCAGCATACGTGAGGAAAAGGGCGGGGAGGTCCAAAGCGTTGGATCTCCATCCAGCAGTGCGGACCTCGGTGAGGACTTAACGCACGCGATCAAAAGGACATGAGGGAGGTCATGGCCTTTGGATTTAAATCAAGAACCTTGACACGATGGGGAGGTCGATATGATGCATAGCAGGCAAGGGAGGTCGGGACCGTTAGATTTAGATCTAAGGGTTCGATCAAAAGAGGTGGAGGTCTGAGCTTGCGCATAGCGCACAAGGGAGGTCATGGCCTTTAGATTTAGATCTAAGACTACGATCTCACGTCTTGTTGGGAGGTCAGTGCGCATGAGACAAAAAGGAGGTCGTGTAGTAGATTTTAATCTAACGGTGCACAACAAAAGATGGGGAGGTTGTGGCGCTTGATAGCAGGGAGGTCGTGAGTGTTGGATCGATCCAGCAGCTCGACCTTGGTTAGGTGGGAGGTTTGTTTAGTTTAGGTTGAGAGGAGGAGGTCGGGGCCATGGATCTTGGATCCAATGGCTATGACCTCACGTGAAATGGGATGACTGACCGAGTATGTTGAGGAGGAGGTCGTGGGTGTTGGATTTGATCCAGCGGCTCGACCTCAACAAATGGGATGACCTCGCTCGATGGTTTAACGACTCGAGGAGGTCTTTGAGGTTTAACACGGGGAGGTCATGACCGTGGATCTTTAATCCAGCGGTAATGACCTCATGAGGTGGGAGGTCCTTGCGGTGTTGACGCGGAGGAGGTCGTGGCGGTTGGATGTAAATCCAATGGTCTGCGACGATCAAGGTGAGGAAGGAGGTCGGATGGGGTTGGGTGGACCCGACTTTGCAAAGTGGCTAGCCAAGGAGCGATGTAGGCTTTTAAATTTAGTTTTTAACAATTTGAAACTTAGCAGAATTATTTGAGATAGCAAATGAACTCCAAATTTGATGAAATTTTAACTGGAGCTTGCTGACAATGAGATCAACCTTGCATAAAATTTCCAGAGGTTATTATGCAATGCATTTTTCTCAGGAAATTCATGAAGGTTGTTTAAAGGATTGTTTTGCCTCCAAAATTATCAACAAGTGTTATAACTCATGATATTTTTCAGAGGGTCCCACATCAGTTTTGGGACCAAGGAAAATATATTCCAAATGTTTGACACAAGATTTAAGATAATTGGAAAATGAGTTTGATTTTTGGTCAACAAGAGCTTTGTGTTTTGGATTACACAACTCTTGGACAAAATTACATAAGATTTTAGGGTTTTCAAGATGTGAGAAAAAGTTTTAATTTCTACACATATAATTATACTTGATTAACCCTAATTATACATTTGGGATGTTACAAAATCTCCCCCCTTACAAAAATCTCGCCCCGAGATTTGGCTCACTCGATAAAGAAAGATGGATAGTCCGCTTGCAGACGATCTTCTCTTTCCCAAGTAGCCTCATCCTCGAATGTTTTGACCCTTGAACTTTAAGGAACTTGATGGTCTTATTCCTTGTCCTTCGTTCGAGACTCATCGAGTCTGTGAGCAGGTGCTCGCGATAGGTCAAATCGGGTTGGACATCGAGAGTTTCCAACGGAGCTTCCTCGGTTGGAACACGGAGGCACTTCTTAAGCTGGGACACATGGAAAACATCATGTACCCCTCAAGTGCAGTGGCAACTCCAACTTATAGGCAACAGCTCCCTTCTCCTCGATAAGCGGTAGGGACCGACATATCGAGGAGCCAACTGCCCTTGACGCCAAAGCGTTGATGGCCCTTCAAAGGAGAGACTTTGAGATAAACAAAGTCATTAGGCTCAAAACGTAACTCACGTCGACGGCGGTCCGCATAGCTCTTTTGCTGGATTGAGCGTGCATGCGCAGCTCCACGAATAAAATTTGGACTTGGCGCTCGGCCTCATTGATTGAGTCAAGCCAAAGAGAGGTCTCTCACGGTCTCGACCAGTTCAACGAGGTCCTACACTTTCTCCGTATAAGGCCTCAAATGGTGCCATGCCGAGAGGCGGCTCGAAAATTTGTTGTTATAAGAAAACTTCGGCGAATGGCAAGCATTTCTCCCAATGCTTCCCATATGAAAGGACACAAGCACGAAGCATGTCTTCCAAAACTTGGTTGACCCTCTCGGTCGACCATCGGTTTGGGGTGAAATGCCGTCTTTGTAAGCAAACAGTGCCCATAGCCTCTTGCAAGCTATGCCAAAAATGAGGCGTGAAAAGGATCCACGATCCGACACAATCGTCTTGACACCGTGCAAACTCACGATCTTGAGGCGATATAGAGTTCCGCCAAAAGACCTACGAAGTTCGGTCTTGGACGGAAGGAAATGTGCCACCTTAGTCAATCGATCGATGGCGACCCAAATGGCATCATTCTTCTTGGGGCGTGGGTAGACCGGTGATGAAGTCCATTCGATCGAATCCACTTCCACTCGAGAATTGGCAAAGGTGAAGCGATCGGCGGGGCGCTCATGCTCGGCCTTAACACGGCGACACACGTCGCTTTCGACAACGAACCGCAATCTCCCTCTTCATTCGGGTCCACCAAAATCTCTGGCGGAGATCTTGATACATCTTTGTGGCCGGGATGAATGGATAAAAGCGAATCATGGGCTTCGCGGAGGATTAAATTCGCAACTCCATGTCCTTTGGAACCATTAAGGCGTTGCCGAACCTCATGACGCCATGCTCATCCTCGAGAAGCACTTGGTCATTCCGTTCTTGACATTTGCCTTAATGTGGCTCACTCCAACATCCATTGCTGAGTGGACTTGATCCGATCCACCAAGGTTGGTTGCACAACCAAGGCGTGAGAGAACCACGCTCAACTAAACCCAAGTTGAGGCAGCTGAAACTCTTCGAAGAGCGGTGAAGCTCCTGGACAACAAGGCATGGCAATGCGCTGCGACTAAGCGCATCAACAGCGACATTAGCCTTGCCGAATGGTAGTGAATACCCATATCATAATCCTTGATCAACTCCAACCATCTCCTTTGCACGAGGTTGGTCGAGGTGGGTGAACAAATACTTAAGGCTCTTGTGATCCGAATACACTTCTAGCGATTCTGGATTAGGTAATGTCGCCAAATCTTAAGTGCATGAATCACGAAGCCATCTCCAAGTCATGAGTAGGGTAGTTAAGTTCATGAGGTCTCAATTGCCTTGATGCATAGGCCACTACCTTGCCTTCTTGCATAAGGACACAACCGAGGCCTCGGCGAGAAGCATCGCAAAAGATATCGAAACCGATGGATATCGGGAAGAACAAGAACGGGAGCGGTGGTCAAAGCGCTTTTGAGTATTTGGAAACTTTCCTCACACCCAGCGGACCACACGAACTTCTTTTCCTTCTTGAGCAACTCCGTCATCGGCCGCGATCTTGGAGAAGTTCTCGATAAGCGGCGATAATATCCCACTAAACCGAGAAAACTCCGCACATCGGTGGACGAAGCGAGTTGACTCCATGAAAGAACATCGCTGACCTTGCTAGGATCAGCAGCTCGCCTCCGCTGAAAGAATATGGCCTAAGAAGGCCACTTCCTTCAACGAGAATCGCGACTTGTGAACTTGGCGTCTGGTGGTGCTCACGTAACTTGCCTAACACAAGCGGATGCTCGGCATGTTCCTCATCGTTCTTGGAATAGATAAGAATATCATCGATGAAGACCACGACAAACTTATCCAAATACTCCATGAATACCGAATTCATGAGGTTCATGAACAAAGCAGAGCATTGGTTAAGCGAATGACATGACGGTGTACTCATACAAGCCGTAGCGAGTAGAAACGCCGTCTTTGGAATATCCTCGGGTCGAATCTGAAACGATGATATCCCACTCTCAAATCAATCTTGGAGAAAACTCGAGCTCCGGTCAATTGATCGAAGAGATCGTCAATGCGGGCAATGGATACTTGTTCTTTACCGTCACTTCATTAAGTGGGCGATAATCGGCCGACATCGCAAAAAGTACCAAATCCTTCTTCTTTACGAAGATTGCCGGACAACCCCAAGGAGATGAGTTAGGCGAATGAAACCCTTCTCTTCAGCTCACTTAGCGCTTCTTCAATTCTACCAACTCGTTCGGTGGCATCCGATAAGGCCTCTTTGAGATAGGGCGATGCAGGGAGCCAACTCAATGACAAACTCAAGGTCTCGAGCGGGTGGCATCCCCGGAAGATCTGCGGGAAAGACATCAACGAAGTCACAAACTGTTGGGACTTCGCTAATATCTAGAGCGGGCTTCGCTTCAAGCGCGAAGAGATGAGGATCTAGCGACCGGTGGCGAACACCTTTCACGGAGGACTAGATAGAGATGAGCTTCTGGCGCAATCGATTTGCCCCATGTCTTTGGGACAACCAATCCATGCCAAGAATCACATCAAGACTCATTGAATGGAGAAGGATAAGGTTTGCTAAGAAACCTCGCCGATCTCGATAAGGACATCCTACACTCAGTTCGACTCTCAACTCCGAACCGGGAGAGCGAATGAGTAAGCGGGACCGACAATGGAGAGAAAAGAAGCTCTCCAACAGCGACAAAAGACTTCGAAACAAATGAATGAGATGCTCTGAATCAAACAAAAGCGATGGCGGGATGAGAGTTAACGAAAGTGTACCTAGCACGGCGTCGGGTGCCTCTGAGCCTCCTCTGTGGTGATGGCGTTGACGCGACCACTACCCACGCCTTGGGTAGCGGGACGATCTTCGGTCTGGTGCACCACCTCTGGCCCGCGTCCTCCATTAGGGCGAGGTCGCTCTGTCTTCTTAGGGCATTGGTTAGCATAATGCCCCTACAGTTGCATGAGAAACATGTGACCCGGCGGCCGGGTTGCGGGGCGCTCTGCTGACTTCGCAGTGCGTGGTGAGACACGACTGCGATGGGCGAAACGAGGCGAGTGACCTCGGGGCGCCGAAGAGTGAGAGTGGTACCCCGAGGCGCCGAAGCGGGACGGAGGAACTGCCTGGATGACTTATGGGCCTCCCACTTGCGCTATGGAGTCCATAAGCTCTCGAGCCGCATGCTTTCGACGATGGCCTTGTCGACCAAGGTCCGGAAATCAGAAAGTCGACAATGGATAGCTTGTCCTTGACTCCTCGGACAAGCCACGCTGAACTTGGCACCTTAGCCATATCGGTGGCCACGTCCTCGAGGAGCATAACGAGCTAGATGGTTGAACTCGTAGACATACTCTATGGTGAGCCACGCCCTTGCTTGGCGCAAGAAACTCCCTTCTTGATCTCCATCAAGCGGCGAGGATGTGAGCCCGACGGAAGGCGTCTGAAACTCCTCCCAAGAAGCGGTGTGGTCTGCGGGCTGCATGGCGAAAGCTCTCCCACCATGACAAGTGCACCCTCCGGTGGTGCGATCTGAACAGCGCCTTCTCGTGCTCTCGCGGCGCTGCGCGATCTGGCTTCGCTCCACAAAGCCAAGCCAATCGTCGCATCAAAGGGTCCTCGGACCGGGAAAAGGTAGGGGTGAGTACGAAGAAACTCCGCGAGTCCTCCACGCGGTGATGGGCATTCCACGGCCCGGATCACGAAGCTCCGGTAAGTGCGGTGGTGTTGCGCGATGGCGTCGATAGAACTCTCCGGTCATCCAGCGGTTGCGCTTCGATCTGAAGAAGAACCTCGGCCATGGTCGGAGGAGGAGGAAGCTCCTCGTCCGGACCAATGGCCAGCCTTGGCGCTCTGAGTCGTCCGGCCATCTGTTACAATGAAATTTGGTTAGCAACTAGACCCAAAAACAAAACCTTAAGGAAAGCAAGGCCAACGACTAGGGAATGGAATATCACCCCAACGAAAGCCAAAATCAGCGGTTATTTAAACTTTAAAAAGCTTCTAAAAGACTCTAAAACAGCCAAGAAACACCAAGCGCAAGGCTCAACTTCTCAACTCAACTAACCCGTATGGAATGAGCGAGTAATTGGTCGAGAAGATCAAAAATCAGATTGTAAGATGAGATCTAAAACTATTAGAGAGCAAGGTTAATGCAGCGAAATAAGTGTTAGATACTTAGCTAACTAGTATCACATCTTACCCTTTTATTCCCACAAGTTTTAGTTGATTAACCTCTCATTATCTATCCTAATTAGAAACCTTTGAGACTGCTGTCAGGAAATTTGATGCTTGCTGTCAGATTTAGCATCCAAGCTCCTTGTCGAATCACCGACTCGAACTTCAAAACCTTGTAGTGTGCAGCTCACACTTCAATTTGCCAATCTCATTGGTTCTCCCAAAAACCAGTGTTAATCGATAACAACTATTTTGTAGAAGGAAGAGAGGAAAACAACTTTTAAAACTCAAATTAGAGTGGGATGAGAGAGAAAGCTAAGATAGGTAAGGAATAAAATCCGAGAATTTACCTAAGCTTTCAAAACTCCTTTGATGCTTTGAAAATAGGTTTTCAAAATATCCTAAAACGACCAAGCTTGCGTTACTACGGTCATAACGGCTCGATACCAACTTTTGTGAGACTCGAGCGTTTATTAGGCTCATAATACTTAGTCATCCAATTGACCTAGTATTATCAACCAAATAAACCGGTCTCGAGAGATGTATACTCCCGAGGATGCGATATACATACCTCACACAAAAGAATGTATCAATTCCATACAACACATAGAACATAAGCAACAAACCGAAGTTAATATTAATATGGAATAGATATTACAAAAGAGAGGCCCTTAGGCCAAATAGCAACAATTCTACAAAGATAACAATGAAGCAAAAGTGCCATAAAGATGGCTATAACACAAAGCCAATCGGTGTGCCTTAACCCTAGGCATCGACCGACCGCCAAGCTAGTCGTCGAAGAAAGCGCAACACGTAGCACAAAAGAGAGGCTCTTGGAGCTCTCCTTCTTCCTCTGCAACAAAAGCCACAAAATGCCACAACCACGGGCGGATGAGTACATAAAGTACTCCATAAGACTTACGTGTGAGATAACAGAACTATAAATAGCTACATGCAAGCTTTATTTAAGTGGATGAGGCTTTGGACTCATTTTAGCATAAAGCAACATTTATTTGCAATAACATAATAGATTGAAGGCAATTTGGCAAAGCATTTTTAAATGTTGAAGTAACAACGAGATAATAACATAGTAACAACAACAAGAACAATCACGGAAGTGACTAACCCAAGTCACCACAACAATAGCATGAACTCCCGTTCATACCAACCATGTCAAGTTTTAATTAAAGGTTGTAGTCTAGTCTTGAACGACCTTACCAAGCATGTCCATAACCTAGGGCGAGGCTATTGAATAGTTTTATCCTGCGCAGGTGTACCACTGTACCCACACGTCCGACCGCCTTTCCATTAGGCACACTACCTTAGGTGTGCTTGACAGCTAAGTCTCTGAGACATTTCCAATGGACAATGCTAATTTCGAGTCGCACAACCCACGGGAGAAGGAGACATCACACAACCTTCAGGAAGCTAATGCTCCCTCCCACATCACACACACATTTTATCTTTAAAAACACACCAACCGAAAGCGACCCCAATTAACACCTGAGTACTTAGTCAAGAGGGTTCCATATGCCCCTCGTGTGGTTAGTCTGTGAAATCGCTGGCTTAGTGACCCAAGTACTCGGTCCTTAGGGACCCGGGCATACCACCACATCCAAAAACCACGCCATCCATCCAATATGCCCAAGTCTAAATCAATCTTTTATTTTCAGTTTTGATTTTACAAATTAATCAAAGCACAAGTGCTAGACATATAGGAGTAATAATCAGTTTTGAGTGATCAAGACCATCGACTAAGTCGATGATCGCCCATTCTACCGATAACTAAGCATGTCTAAGCAATTTACATCGAAACTACTAAGTGATAAGAGCTCATCCAACGAGCTCCCACCACAGCAAATAACCTAGGCTCATGGTAGTAGAGGATGAACAATTCCTACAGATTATGCAACTATAGGCTTGCTAGCGACATTTAACACAAAGTAGCATGCATACATAGAAGTAAAACGATATATTAAGCTTTAAAGTAATGCGACAATGATGGAAATAATCAAACTGCTTGCCTTGTTGCTGGCCAAGTTGTGGCAGAGGGTCGCTCTCGGGATCACCACAAATGTCGAAACCTAACGGAAAAGCGAGAAAGAACCGATAAGAACGACGAAAAACCAAAAGGACGCAACAGAGAAACTTCTCCGAAAGCTATGAAAATTTTACAGCAGCAAGACAATGATTTATCATGAATTTAGCAACAAGAACCAATTGATTTGGATTCTCAATGCAAAAGATATGATGAAATCAATTCTGCTCAGCCTAGTAATTAGAAATATGTTACTGTTCATCGCAAAATTTTCTAGAATAGAAGTGAAGCTGAAATTTTTACTGTAAAACCAGCACCTCATGAGATGAATAACACAATTGAGTTCACCTCATTTGGAGCTATTATGCACTTCCTACCATTTTTCAAAACAAGAACTTGAACAAAATTATAATGCACAAGTCCTCAATTTCCTAACAACAATATGCTCAAAACCAATTTTCACAGTGAGTTCACTAAAAGAGGAAACCAACAAAGTTGGTCTCACCCAAAAATAATCTATAGAGCATTAGTTATGTATTTTACAAGTTAAGCATTGATTTAAGTGCACATTTTAAAGTTGGTTTTAAAATCTAATGGCAAACTGTGCTCTGGAGCTGAACTCAACTTACAATCATTTTTGGATTAAAGTCAAGTTCAAGACAGAGCTAACACAATTTGAATGACCTTATTTGGAATTAAAATGAAAGAGATATGAAATTCTAAAGTCTATACCTTATTAGGTCTATAACTAAGACTCACCTTGGAATTTCTAAAACTCACAAGGGTATGGGAGGGCGTGAGCCACAGATCTTAAATCCAGCGGCTCAAGACCTCCCAGAGAACATCACACACGCCAAGACGTGAAGTCCAGAGGTCCTAGACCTCTTAGCAACTCACATGCGTGAGGTGAGGGGAGGTCGTGGCCGTAGATGGGAGATCAACGGACCACAACACAGAAAGGAGGTCCGGAGCGGACCAGATCTAAAGGGAGGTTCTCAGCGGTTGAGATCTTCCAAAGGAAGGTCAAACTATCAAGATCTCCCCAAGGAAGATCTACATCGTCAAGACCTCACGGGGAGGTCTGGACGGTCGAGATGTTCAAGGAGGTCCTCGATGGTTCAGATCGTCGAGGAGGACCTTGACGGTCAAGATCTACCCGGGAGGTCATGAGCAATTTGAGACAACCTAGGGAAGGTCCTAAGGAGGTCCTAACGTCCACAGACCTCCGGGGAGAGTGCAGGCGGCCACGATTGCGCAAGGGAGGTCTTGGGCGCTCCAAATCTCCTCGGAGGAGGTCTCGGCGTCCTGGACCCAGCCTTAACTCGCGCGACGCACTTGGACATGAATAAATGCGGCGGGACCATGAAGAGGTCCGCGCGAGGAGGTCTTAAATGCGCGCATTAAAGGGTGGATTAAAGGCGGTTAAGACATCAATGATTACGATGATCGAACGCATGATTAGCGCATTAAACAAGGAGGATTTTGTCCTAAAGCGACAACGACGCCTGCCGTTGTGTCAAACAAAAACCAGCGCAAAGATGTGATCCTCGCCGCGATGTAGAGCCCGCCGGCGAGATCAATAATACCGTTGGTCCGCAATAACCATGCGCACCCAAAGGACCTCCTCTCAACGGCGGCGACGGGCCTTGAACACCGGCGAGCCGGAGAGGACAACGAAGACAAGCACACGGCAAAATCCAAAATGCAAAAGGGAAGCTCCGCGCGACATCCAATCAAGCGTGTGCCCAATATAAAAGCTCCGCGACCTCATACATGCGGGTGCCAGCACTAAAGGACTAACAGAAGGTACCTGGAGGTCCTAAGGTGCTGGGGAGGTCGTGGAGGTGATGACCGGAGTTGGGGAAGACAATGAAGCTTCGCAGCTCACGGCACCAGCTCCAAACTCAGCTTTGTCCACCTCTGAAAAATGCCCAAACAAAATAAGTTAGGGTTATTCCGGAGGTTTGGGGAGCACAAAGTGAGCAAGGGTTGAAGAAGGAGCCACTTTGGAACCCTTGAGTCACCGAGGAGTTCAAGGACTTCAACAATGGCGACCACTAGAGAGGAGGTGAGTGAGTTAGGAGCTCGGCCAACATTGGTATGAGGCTCCAAGTGTGTAAAGGAAGCCAGCGGGAGCTTGAGTGGACACTTATAGCCTGAGGTGAAGGTTATGAGTGGGGCTAAGCTCCATGGTGAGCTTAGCCCACGGGTTGGTCCATAGGGTGGACAGACATAAAGTTGACAAGGGGCGGGTGTCTTGACTGAAGGTGGAAAGTCGACTGCATTAAATCTTGGTCGACAAAGAGTCATTAAAGGTGCACAGAGGGCTGGCGATTAACTCCACCGCTCGAGCACGCATGCGCGCCGGAGGAAGGAGAAGAACGGGGAGGTCCTTATGACCGTTGGATAAGACACGGGAGGTCCTAACCATCGGATCTCATTTTGAACCGTTATGTTTTAAGTGGTGGGAGGAGGTCCCAGCCACACGATCAAGGATGGGGAGGTCGTGGCCCTCCGATTTCATGTCAGCAGCATACGTGAGGAAAAGGGACAGAGGTCCAAAGCGTTGGATCTCCATCCAGCAGTCTGCGGACCTCGGTGAGGACTTAACGCACGCGATCAAAAGGACATGAGGGAGGTCATGGCCTTTGGATTTAAATCAAGGGCACCGACGATGGGGAGGTCGATATGATGCTTAGCGAGCAAGGGAGGTCGGGACCGTTAGATTTAGATCTAAGGGTTCGATCAAAAGAGGTGGAGGTCTGAGCTTGCATAACGCACAAGGGAGGTCATGGCCTTTAGATTTAGATCTAAGGACTACGATCTCACGTCTTGCCGGGAGGTCAGTGCGCATGAGACAAAAAGGAGGTCGTGACAGTAGATTTTAATCTAACGGTGCACAACAAAAGATGGGGAGGTTGTGGCGCTTGATAGCAGGAGGTCGTGAGTGTTGGATCGATCCAACGGCTCGACCTTGGTTAGGTGGGAGGTTTGTTTAGTTTAGGTTGAGAGAGGAGGTCGGGGCCATGGATCTTGGATCCAAGGGCTATGACCTCACGTGGTGGGATGACCTGACCGAGTATGTTGAGGAGGAGGTCGTGGCTGTTGGATTTGATCCAACGGCTACAACCTCAACAAGGTGGGATGACCTCACTCACGATGGTTTAACGACTCGAGGAGGTCTTTGAGGTTTAACACGGGGAGGTCATGACCGTGGATCTTTGATCCAAGCAGTAATGACCTCATGAGGTGGGAGGTCCTTGCGGTGTTGATCGCGGAGGAGGTCGTGGCGGTTGGATGTAAATCCAGCAGTGCGATTTGATCAAGGTGGGGAAGGAGGTCGAGATGGGGTTGAAATTTGGACCGACTTTGCAAAGTGGCTAGCCCAAGGAGCAGTGTAGGCTTTTAAATTTAGTTTTTAACAAATTGAAACTTAGCAGAATTATTTGAGATAGCAAATGAACTCCAAATTTGATGAAATTTTAACTGGAGCTTGCTGACAATGAGATCAACCTTGCATAAAATTTCCAGAGGTTATTATGCAATGCATTTTCTCAGGAAATTCATGAAGGTTGTTCAAAGGATTGTTTTACCTCCAAAATTATCAACAAGTGTTATAACTCATGATATTTTTCAGAGGGTCCCACATCAGTTTTGGGACCAAGGAAAATATATTCCAAATGTTTGACACAAGATTTAAGATAATTGGAAAATGAGTTTGATTTTTGGTCAACAAGAGCTTTGTGTTTTTGGATTACACAACTCTTGGACAAGAATTACATAAGATTTTAGGGTTTTTCAAGATGTGAGAAAAAGTTTTAATTTCTACACATATAATTATACTTGATTAACCCTAATTATACATTTGGGATGTTACAGTGCATGTGTTGCACTTAGTGAGTGATTGAGAGCAAACCCTAAGTGCATGTGTTGCCTTAGGTAGTGGATTTCGTATCCATTTGAGCTTAGACACTTGATTGGTTCAAGTGAGCGTTGGAGACTTGTTACTCTTGGTGTTTGCCGACACCTAGACGGCGTGGTGGCGTTGTTGCGCCGGTGAGCTTCTCAAAGAAGATTATGAGAAGACCCGGGCGGTTTGTGAGTGGTGTGGTGCTCGCCATCTCCGGAGTGGAGGAAGGAGCAACCCTAGTGGAGCGAGGTGTTGGTTCGATTTGGAACCGGTCCAAGTGGTTGGACTTACCTCGGAGGAAGGCTTAATTCGTGGAGCCGGCCCAATTGGTTTGGGTTTCCCTCAACGTGGATTAGGGGAGACCGGCAAGTCTCCGATCACCACGGTAAAACATTGACGTGTCATTGTGGTTTGATTACTTGTGCTTTACATTGTGCAATTTACATTACTTGTATTTAAATTGCTTAATTGTATGTGTATGATTGCTATCATTTATATTGTCTCATATTGTTGGTGCACTTAGTTGAACCTAGTTGATTTAGGTTATAATTGTGCAAAACCGTATTTGTTTAGCTTCCGCATTAGAAATCGGTTTTAGCTAAAGAAGTTTTTAAAAAACGCCTATTCACCCCCCCCCCTCCTAGTCGGCCACCTCGATCTTACAGGTTGCTGATGCGTGGAGGAGCTCCAGGAGGTGGAGTCCTGGAGGCTTACTACACGAGATGAGATATGGAAGGAGTTCCGTATCTGGAGAGCTTTAGAGATTTGAAAACCCGTGTATTGAAGGGTTTCGGGTCCCTTCAAAGATAGAGTCCGTGTCCATGTCGTGATGGACACGGTCAGGATTTGAGAGTATAAATAGAGGTGAGGCTAGGAGCTAACTACAATGGTTTTGATACGGGAGTTTTTGGCAGAGCTTTGAGCGTTGCTTTTACCGTGGCTTTCACGTAGGCTTGTTACGTGAGAGTTTTAGAGGTCTTCTAGTTGGAGGCTGTGAGGGGCGCTTGCTGAGCGTTTTGTAGACACAAATCAGAATTGAGAAATAAAGTTTTAGATTCGTTCAACTTTGTCTCTTGATTTGTTGTTCTTGTTGTGCGCGTGAAGAGCCTTTTGAAGAAGTTCTTGGTAAGGTTCTGTGAAGTTCTTCAAAGAAACATCCGAGAGGAATCTAGGAGCTCAAGTGCACAAGCAGGAGTTTGGATTTGGAGATCAATTGGCTGCAATCATTCAACCCCCCCCCCCCTTCTGATTGCCATTACAATCCTACAAGTGGTATCAGAGCAAGGTTGCAATGGCATCAGATCGAGATTGGTTCTCAGGCAAGCCACCATATTTCGACGGATCAGATTACATCTACTGGAAGACACGCATGGAGGCTTTTCTACAAGCACAAGGTAATGTTATTTGGCAAAAAGTTAAAAATTCTTATGAGGTACCTGCTGTTATTACCAACAACAATACTGCTGATGTTGAAGCTAATGCTAAAGCTAGAAATATATTGTTGCAAGGCTTAAGTAGAAACGAGTTTGTCAGAATTGCTAATATTAAATATGCTAACAAGATTTGGACTACACTTGCTGATTATCATGAGGGATCAAAATCTGTTAAAGGTGTTCGTCAGAATCAATTTAAAAAGGAGTATTCTAAATTTGAGATAAAACCAAGTGAATCTGTAGATGCTCTTTTTGATCGCTTCAATAAAATTGTTAGTGATTTGCAATCCGTTGATGTCATATATTCTGATTCTGACAATGCTCGTCAAATCTTAAATGCTTTGGATATGACTGTCTGGGAGGTTCTAGTTACTACCATCGATCATTCTGTTAACATGGAAACACTCATCCTAAATGATCTTTATTCTAAGATGAAAACACATGAGATTGATATTTTGGCCAAGATAAATAAGTCAAATTCTTTGGATTTGGTAACTAACCAAACTGACAGTTCATCAAGCTCTTCTAGTTTTTCTCTTTTTCTGCTTTGGGAGCTATTTCAGATGAACAATTGGAGGAAATTCCAAAAGAACAGCTTGTACTCTTCTCCAGCAGGGTGTCTAAAGCAATTAACAATATCAGATCAAGGAGGAGAGGAGGTCCAATTAGATGCTTTGAATGTGGTGAGGTAAACCACATAAAGGTGAATTGTCCCAAGCTGAGAAGTAAGGAGACCAAAGATGACAAAGCACCAGTTCGGCGTTCAAAATTCAAGTTTGATTCAAGCAAGAAGCAAAATTATCGTAAGGTGGTCAACAAGGTACTCTCAGCACTTGAGGGGATTGGATTGAGTGATGTTGATTCTGAAAGCGACAATGAGGATGATAACAAGAAGGCAAAAGAGGTGGACTTCACAGGGATGTGCTTTATGGCAAGCAGTGAAGAACTTAATAGTGATGATCTCTACAGTAACCCTGATGAGGTAAAACCCTCTTATGCTGATTTATCTCGTGCTGTGCTTAAATTGACAAATGAGCTTAAAAAATACAAAAAGAAAGTAAAGAAACATGACCTTGTTGTTGATAGCTTGAATTCTGAAATTATTAGGCTTAAGGCTGCTATTCATGATGATGAATCTTGTGAATCCTGTCAAGTTTTGCATTCTGAACTGAAAATTGCTAGGTCAGTACATGCTAAATTTGAAGAACTAAAATTGGAGCATGATTCTTGTGATGATAAGCTGAAACTTGCATATGTTGAAATTGAAAAACTTGTCAGACCCCGACGTTTATTAGGCTCATAATACTTAGTCATCCGATTGACCCTAGTATTATCAACCAAATAAACCCGGTCTCGAGAGATGTATACTTCGAATGCGGTATACATACCTCACAACAAAAGAATGTATCAATTCCATACAACACATAGAACATAAGCAACAAACCGAAGTTAACATTAATATGGAATAGATATTACAAAGAGAGGCCCTTAGGCCAAAAAGCGATAAATACAAAAGATAACAATGAAGCAAAAGTGCCATAAAGATGGCTATAACACAAAGCCAATCGGTGTGCCTTAACCCTAGGCATCTGGGACCGCCAAGCTAGTCGTCGAAGAAAGCGCAACACGTAGCACAAAGAGAGGCTCTTGGAGCTCTCCTTCTTCCTCTGCAACAAAAGCCACAAAATTGCCACAACCACAGGCGGATGAGTACATAAAGTACTCCATAAGACTTCGTGTGAGATAACAAAACTATAAATAGCTACATGCAAGCTTTATTTAAGTGGATGAGGCTTTGGACTCATTTTAGCATAAAGCAACATTTATTTGCAATAACATAATAGATTGAAGGCAATTTGGCAAAGCATTTTTAAATGTTGAAATAACAACGCGATAATAACATAATAACAACAACAAGAACAACACGGAAGTGACTAACCCAAGTCACCACAACAATAGCATGAACTCCCGTTCATACCAACCATGTCAAGTTTTAATTAAAGGTTGTAGTCTAGTCTTGAGCGACCTCACCAAGCATGTCCATAACCTAGGGCGAGGCTATTGAATAGTTTTATCCTGCGGGGTGTACCACTTTGTACCCACACGTCAGACCGCCTTTCCTTTACGCACACTACTAGAAGGTGTCTTTGTGCAACTAAGTCCTCTGAGACCTTTCCAAAGGATGAATGCTAATTCTGAGCTGCACAACCCACGGGGAGAAGGAGACATCACAACCTTCCGGAAGCTAATGCTCCCTCCCACACTATACATATACATTTGTTTTTGAAAACACACCAACCGAGCTCGCTCATAATTAACACCTCCTAGAGTACTTAGTCAAGAGGGTTCCATATGCCCTCAGCGTGGTTAGTCTGTGAAATCGCAACTTAGTGACCCAAGTACTCGGTCCTTAGGGACCCGGGCATACCACCACATCCAAAAACCGCACCATCCATCCAATATGCCCAAGTCTAAATCAATCTTTTATTTTCAGTTTTTGATTTTACAAATTAATCATAGCACAAGTGCTGGACATAAAGGAGTAATAATCATTTTTGAGTGATCAAGACCATCGACTAAGTCGATGATCGCCCATTTCTACCGAAAACTAAGCATGTCTAAGCAATTGCATCGAAACTACTAAGTGATAAGAGCTCATCCAACGAGCTCCCACCACAGCAAATAACCTAGGCTCAAGGTAGTAGAGGATGAACAATTCCTACAGATTATGCAACTATAGGCTTGCTAGCGACATTTAACACAAAGTAGCATGCATACATAGAAGTAAAACAAAGTATTAAGCTTTAAAGTAATGGGACAATGATGGAAATGGTCAAACTGCTTGCCTTGTTGCTGGCCAAGTTGTGGCAGAGGATCGCTCTCGGGATCACCACAAATGTCGAACCCTAACGAAAGAGCGAAAAAGAACCGATAAGAACAAAGAATTCAAAAGGACTCAACAGCAAACTTTCTCCAAAAGACTTTAAATTTTTACAGCAGCAAGATAAAGATTTATCATGAATTTAGCAACAAGAATCAATCGATTTGGATTCTTGATGCAAAAGATATGATCAAAACAATTCAATTCGGCCAGAAAAATCCAAATTAAATTAAAAAAGGCTACTGTTCATAAATTATTTTCTAGGGGTCTTCTGGACATGAAATTTTTATGGTAGATAGGTAATGACATTCTAAGACTAATGGAAGTGGTTTCAACTCTTTTGGAGTTACATTGCAACTTCTACAAATTTTTTTAAAGACAAGAACTTGAACAAAATTATAATGCATAATTATTCTTTCTGAAAACAGTAACATGTTCAAAACTATTTTTCCTAGTAAGTTCATTATTAGAGGAACCCAACAAACTTGGATTCACTCAAAAATCATCTATAGAGCATTAGTTATGTCTTTTACAAGTTAAGCCTTAATTTGAGTGTATATTTAAAAGGAGTTTTAAAACCTATGGCCCAAACTGCGCTCTGGAGCTGAACTCAACTTACAATCATTTTTGGATTAAAGTCAAGTTCAAGATAGAGCTAACACAATTTGAATGACCTCATTTGGAATTAGAATGAAAGAGATATGAAATTCTAAAGTTTATACCTTATTTGGTTTATCATTAAGAATTCTTGGCATTTCTAACACTCATAAAAACATGGGAGGTCGTGAGCCACAGATCACAGATCTAACGGCTCAGACCTCCCGGAGAACAACATACACGCACATGGGAGGTCCAGAGGTCTGGACCTCCTAACCACGCACATCTTGTGAGGTGAGGGAGGTCGTGGCCGTAGATGGGAGATCAAGCGGACCACAACATGGAAGGAAGGTCCGGAGCGGACCGGATCTAAAGGGAGGTCCTCATGGTGAGATGACCTCGAGGAGGTCCCAGAGGAGGTCCTCAGCGTCCACTGAACCTCCGAGGAGGTGCGGGCGGCCAAGATGCGCCAAGGAGGTCTTGGGCGCTCCGGATCTCCTCGGAGGTGCAGATGTCCTGCACCAACGCGCCACGAGCTTTGGACATGAGATAAATCTTGGCGGGACCACGAGGAGGTCGCGCGAGGGTTTTAATGCGCGCAAAGGGGCGGGGTTAATGGCGGTTAAGACACCAATGATTGCGATGATTGGGCATTTAAAGCGGTGAATTTATGTCCTAAAACGACAATGACACGCTTTCGGGACGTCCGACAAAATCGGCGTGAAGAAGTGATCTCGCCGGCGATGTAGAGCTCGCCGGTGAGGTCAATATTCTGCGAGTGCACAAAAGCGTTGCGCACCGGTGGACCTCCTCTCGGCGGCGACGGCGGCTTTGAGCGCCGCGGCCGAGAGGGCAAAAAATGACCAAAGACGGCCAAACACGAAAATGCAAAAAGCACTCGCGCAACATTCAAGCTTGTGCCAAGAAAAGCTCATAAAATCATTCATGCGGGTGCCGACATCTAAAGGACTACAGGAGGAGTACGGAGGTCCTAAGGTCTTTGGGGAGGTCGTGGAGGTGATGGCCGGAGTTGGGGAAGAAAGGTGCTCCACGGCCAAAGCTCGACTCAGAGCTCCAATTTGTCCCCCTCTGCAAATGCCCAACAAATCAAGTTAGGACTTGGTCCCGGAGGCGAGGCACAAATGGAAACAAGGAGAAAGGTGGAAACCCAGTGACCCTTGTCCACCGAGGAACTTCAAGTCCAACAATGGCGGCCAAGGAGCTCTGCGGCTTAGAGTTCACAAGCACAGATGGGTGAGCAAAGAACAATGGCGTGCAAAGGAAGATAAAGGCACGATGGGGGTGGTTTTATCCTAAGGGCAATTGAGGTCGTAGACCACCGGCTAAACTCCTGTGAGCTTGGCCCATAACCTGATCTTGGCATTGGACAAGACTTAAAGTGGACATGGTGGCGGTCTGAGTGACCCATGAGGCGGAAGGTGACTGCATTAAATCTTGGTCGACAAAAAGCATTGAAAGGACACGATGGGACAAGTGGACATTAACTCCCCGCTCAGAGCACGCATGCGCGCCAGAGGAAGGAGAAGAACAGGGGAGGTTGTGAGTGCTTGATAGCACGGGGAGGTCGTGAGCTGTTGGATTTGATCCAAAGGCTACGACCTTGGTTAGGTGGGAGGTTTGTTTAGTTTAACAGTGAGGGGAGGTCAGGGCCATGGATCTTGGATCCAAGGGCTATGACCTCACGAAGGTGGGATGACTGACCGAGTATGTTGAGGAGGAGGTCGTGGGCTGTTGGATTTGATCCACGGCCACGACCTCAACAAATGGGATGACCTCATTGCGATGGTTTAACAACTCGAGGAGGTCTTTGAGGTTTAACACGGGGAGGTCATGACCATGGATCAGCGATCCAACGGCAATGACCTCATGAGGTGGGGAGGTCCTCGCGGTGTTGACCGCGGAGGAGGTCGTGGCTGTTGGATGTAAATCCAACGGCTACGACCTGATCAAGTGGAGATGGGGTCTGCTGAGGTGCAGACACGGTTGGGCTGGACCAACTTTGAATATAGCTAGCCAAGGAGCAGTGTAGGCTTTTAAATTTAGTTTTTAACAATTGAAACTAAGCAGAATTATTTGAGATAGCAAATGAACTCCAAATTTGATGAAATTTTAACTGGAGCTTGCTGACAATGAGATCAACCTTGCATAAAATTTCCAGAGGTTATTATGCAATGCATTTTCTCAGGAAATTCATGAAGGTTGTTTAAAGGATTGTTTTGCCTCCAAAATTATCAACAAGTGTTATAACTCATGATATTTTTGAGAAGGGTCCCATATCAGTTTTGGGACCAAGGAAAATATATTCCAAATGTTTGACACAAGATTTAAGATAATTGGAAAATGAGTTTGATTTTTGGTCAACAAGAGCTTTGTGTTTTTGGATTACACAACTCTTGGACAAGAATTACATGAGATTTTAGGGTTTTTCAAGATGTGAGAAAAAGTTTTAATTTCTACACATATAATTATACTTGATTAACCCTAATTATACATTTGGGATGTTACAAAACTCAAGTCTAGTTCAACTTGTTTAGAGTCAAGTATTTTGAATGCTCAAATTAAAACTTGCTCTAATTGTGAACTGCTAGAAGCTAGACTAAAATCATCTCAGAAATCTATACAACAAATGCTTTATCATGAGATACTTTCTTGCACTAATTGTCCTAAACTCACAACAGAAATAGAAGCTTTGACTAGACAACTAAATGAGTTTGCTGAAAAGGAAAAGATGTCCCAGTCCAATGCTTCTAAGGAAACCTTGAATGGTTCTGTTAAGTGCACAATCTGTCTCACTCTAGCTAAAGAAGTTGAATACCTTAAGGACACTTTGGAGAGATTTTCTTTTGGCAAGAAAAATCTGAACATGATTCTAGACAGATCAAAAGTAAGTACTAAAAGCCAAGGTCTAGGATTTAATGTTGTTGAACATGCCAAGAATCATCCTCCCAAAATTCTTAAGCTTCTTGAACCTAGAAAATTTGAGGTGGAACATGAACCTAAACATATTACCTTTAAATCTGCTGGTTTTGCAAAGGATCCATCTACTAAAGTGAGTATTGTAAAAGGAAAAGCTGCATTTTCATATCAAGACAAATTTTAGTGTACTCACTGTGGAAAAGAGGGACATTTAGTTCAGTTATGTTTTAGGAAAGCAAAGCAACGAAAAAAGAGACAGATTAAGGAAATTCGTCAAACTCCTTATCATCGTTTTGTCTCAAGTAAACAAATTGCTGCAACTTTTACTCGAGCGGTCATCTGGCGCCTAAGCAATGATCGACCGAGACTCGTAAAATGAAATGCTCGTGTTGCTCTGTTCGATGTGTTTCTCGATCTTGGGTTCCAAAGTCGTATCTTACTAACTTGATCTTGTGAGACCAATACTTTCTTAATGTAGGTACAATTTGTTGAGGAAGGGAACATATGGTTAGTAGACTCGGGATGTTCGGACACATGACGAGTTATTCAAAATGGTTCTCCTCCTCACTAAGGCATCCAAAGTGATGAATTGATTACTTTTGGGGATGCTTCAACTGGAATTGTGATGGCAAAAGGTACAATGCGTGTTAATGACAAATTCATACTCAAAGATGTTGCTTTGGTAAGTAAATTGAAGTACAATTTGCTTTCGGTTTCTAATTGATAGAAGAAAATCTTGAGGTAAGCTTTAAGAAACATGCTTGCGAGTTTTGGATATACGGAGATCTTGTCTTTAATATCTCTCAGTTAGGGAAGGTTTTTAAAGCTGATTTCAATCATTCCTTTTCACCTAATGTTAGATGTTTGGTAGCTTTCGAATCTAGGGATCTATTCTTTTGGCATCGTAGGTTAGGATATATTGGTTTTGATCATCTTGTTCGAATTAGTGGAATGGATCTCATTAGGGGGCTGCCTAAACTTAAGGGTGATAAAGATTTGGTTTGCTCTCCTTGTCGACATGGTAAGATGGTTGCTGCTCCATATTTTCCTATTTCTGTAATTATCACAGATGGTCCTAGACAATTGTTGCATATGAACACTATAGGTCCCTCTAGAGTTCAATCTGTTGGAGGCAAGTGGTACATTCTTGTGATTGTTGATGATTTCTTTAGATACTCTTGGGTGTACTTTATGGTATCTAAAGATGAGGTTTTTGGTCATTTCAAAGATTTATTTCTCGGACTCAATCTTGAATTGCATGGTCTTTGTGAAAGCAATAAGAAGTGATAATGGTACTGAATTTAAGAACTCCTTGTTTGCTTCTTTTTGCTCTGAGAAAGGTTTGGAACATCAATTTTCGTCTCCTCGTGTTCCACAACAAAATGGTGTTGTTGAGAGGAAAAATAGAACCTTGGTTGAGATAGCAAGGACTATGCTTGATGAACATGCCACTCCTAGGAAGTATTGGGCAAAGGCTATTTCAACTGCTTGTCATGTTTCAAATAGATTATTTTTGAGAGCCTCTTTGCACAAGACTTCTTATGAGCTGAGATTTGGCAAAAAGCTTAGTGTTTCTCACTTCAGAATTTTTGGATGTAAATGCTTTATTCTTAAACATGGTAATCTGGACAAATTTGAGTCTAGATCAACAGATGGCATATTTCTTGGGTATCCTCTTCATTCTCATAGCTATCGTGTGCTTAACCTTGAAACTAACAAAATTGTTGAGACTTGTGAGGTTACTTTTGATGAGGTCGGTCCTTGTACTAGAACTCACATTTCAGGTACACAAGTTCAGGGGGAGTCCGAAAGCATATTCCTTAATGAAGAAGATGATTTTGATTTTGGTAATTCATCTCTCATGCCATCACCTGCTGATGATCATGCACCGTCTATTGTTGTTGCGCCACCACCAAGTAATGAACAGATAGCTGAAGGTGTTCATAATATTGAAGTCAATTCAGAACCTCTGCACCATTGAGGATTCAGCGACTTCATCCTCTAGAACTGATGATTGGTGATATTCATGAAAGGGTAACACGTTCCAAATTGACTTCTCCTGATTTACATGCTCATTCTGCTTTTGTTGCCTCTTTTGAGCCTAATGATGTAAGTCACGCTTTATCTTATGAGTCTTGGATCAATGCCATGCATGAAGAATTAGAAAACTTTGAGCGAAACAAAGTCTGGACTTTAGTTGAACCTCCTCATGGACATAATGTAATTGGAAGTAAATGGGTTTTTAAAAATAAGCAAAGTGAGGATGGTGTTGTTGTTAGAAATAACGCTAGACTTGTTGCTCGAGGATTTTTCGGTGGAGGTCTTGATTTTGGTGAAACTTTTGCTCTGTGAGCAGGACTAGAAGCTATTGAATTCTCTTAGCTTTTCTTTGCATCTAAAGGTTTTAAATTGTTTCAAATGGATATTAAAAGTGCTTTTCTTAATGGCTTCATTGAGGAGGAAGTTTATGTTAAGCAACCACCTAATTTTAAAAACCCTAAGTTTCCTAATCATGTCTACAAACTCTCAAAAGCTTTGTATGGATTGAAACAAGCTCCTAAAGCTTGGTATGAGAGGCTCAAGCTTTTTCTGCTAAAAAATGATTTTCAAATGGGCAAGGTAGACAAAACTCTGTTTATATTTCGTCATGGCAATGATCTATTACTTGTTCAGATTTATGTGGATGATATCATCTTTGGGGGCTCCTCTCATGCTTTGGTTTCCAAGTTTTCAGATACTATGAGCAGGGAGTTTGAGAAGAGTATGATGGGGGAGTTAACTTATTTCTTAGGCTTGCAAGTAAACCAGTTCAAGCAAGGCAATTTCATTCATCAAACCAAGTATGCTAAAGACTTGCTTAGGCGTTTTGACATGGCAACTTGCAAACCCATCTCTACACCAATGGGGTCTACAAGCTGTTCTTGACCCGGATGAAGAAGGTGAGGTAGTGGATCAAAAGAATCTGAGGAGTATGATCGGTTCTCTACTCTATTTGTCGCTTCAAGGCGGATATACACTTTCTTTGTGTGTTTATGCGCTCGTTTTCAAGCTTCACCTCATGCATCTCATCGACAGGCTGTGAAAAGAATTCTCAGGTATCTCCAATCAACCTTAGAATTTGATCTTTTCTATTCATCTTCATCCTGTCTTACTTTGCGTGCATATTCGGATAGTGATTTTGCGGGGTGTAGAATTGATAGAAAAAGCACATCTGGCATATGTCACTTTTTAGGCACATCATTAGTGTCTTGGTCTTCTAGAAAACAATCTTACATTGCTCAATCAAGCTGCTTTGAAAGTTGAGTATGTTCTTCTTCTTTGCTAGTTGCTCTCAAGTTCTTTGGATTTCTTCCACTCTCAGAGATTTTGGTTTAGATTTAGGCACTGTTCCTCTTTATTGTGATGACACTAGTGCTATTAATATTGCTAAGAATCCAGTGCAACATTCTAGAACCAAACATATTGATATCAGATTTCACTTTCTCAGAGATCATGTTGAAAAGGGTGACATTGTTCTTCATTTTGTTGAAACTGATTTTCAGTTTGCTGATATTTTCACTAAGCCTCTTGATACTTCTCGTTTTGTTCGTTTGCGGAGTGAATTGGGTGTTGTTCATCCTATGGGCTTACTTTGAGGGCGAGCTGTTTGATCAAAATTTCAGAAGCTTTGATTATTCTCATTGTCTCACAATTCATTACGTCCAAGCCATTGAAATAAAAAGAGTAGTAGAGCTCTCTTTATCATATTTATTCATGTGCTATGTAGCTTTGATCTTGACTGGTTTTAATAAACTTGCTGCATAAAGAATTGAAACATGACATGGCTGAAATCTTTGACTAATTTGATTATTGGTATCACTTGTTGATGTCTATTGAAAAGGATAAGCTTGTTTGTGAGTCTTATTTTAAATCTTGGATTTGAAGTAAAAATGTCTCTCATTTCAATCCTGTGTTGCTCACTCAATTTGGCATGTTATAAAAAATAAAGGGTTGAGAAAAAGGATTTGAAAAGATGTGTGCTTCAAGCATGCCATACATAGCTGTGTATCAAACAAACAAAAAAAAGGGTACATAACAGTGCTCACATGAAAATAAGTGTGCTTCAAGCATGCCATACATAGCTATGTATCTTTTAAAAAAATACACAAAAAGTGCTTCAATCAAAAGAAGTATGCCTCAAGCATGCCACCCTTGAGAAGAAGTATGCTGCAAGCATGCCATATGCAAATAACAATTGAAAGTGAAGCAAAAGGATGATACATGAGGATGGTAACTCATCCAGATTTAAAGTTGG
The DNA here is from genome assembly GCA_036346405.1 of Phyllostachys edulis. NCBI lineage: Eukaryota > Viridiplantae > Streptophyta > Magnoliopsida > Poales > Poaceae > Phyllostachys > Phyllostachys edulis. The sequence goes on from CM070557.1 coordinate 30,037,218, forward strand.
CCTCACTGTTTGGCTCTCACTTTTTGGTGACTTCTATTTGTGGTCTTATACTCTTTTTAGTCATTGAGTGAAATGTCTGTCATGAATCTAAATTGTCTCATCATTTCAAAATACTTGTCTGGACATTGCTATATGGTATATCAATTTATATGATCATGTTAGCTCTACTCAACCAAATGGCTTGGTTAATCCATTAATTCTCCAAAGCTTCTGGACTTTTCTTTTTCTTGCTCCTTCTTTGAAGCACTTGATGATCACATTGCCAAAGGGGGGAAAATTTGAGAGAAAGATTTGCAACTAGTTTTGAATCTTTGACACCTTCTGTCACACACATTCATCTCTTGGTTCTGGAAGTGTTGTCAATTTATTCATCAAGGGGGAGATTGTAAGACCAGGAGGTTTTTGGTCATGATATTTGATGATGAACACATTGACAATAAGAAAGACTCAGTCTTGGTGTTTTAAGATGAATACATTGTCTTTGGAACATGCTTGTGATCTTAGATCTTGACATGCTTTTGAGTTCATTGAATTACATCGAAAATCGGCCTTTGTCGGGGTTTTTTTTGAGTAATCTGGCGTTTTGGCCGTGGAACTACCGCAGGATGGTTCAACCACGTGATTGTTGATGGTACGAAAATTCCAGAAGGCTTGTGTTTGGACTTTGGTTTTTCTCGGAACCGGTAGTACCGGCTTTTAATATCTTGGTACTACGAGATGCAATATGACAGCGGTTGTCTTGTGGTAGTACCGTTGTCTAGGTTCGACGCATGTTTTGCTCGAACAGTTAGATCTTGATCGGCGACTCATATTAAGAGGAGCGTTTGGACCGTCAGAGATCTTAAAGCATTGTGAGCCTTTGGATTGAAATCGGCGGATGAAATCAAAGGAGCGTTCGGACTTTCTCTGATGCTCTTAAAATTGACGGTTTTGAAGCGTGGTCGATCGGCCAATCCATCTGGAGCGTCCACATGTCTCAGGGCTTGGTTCTGAGTCTTTTACGCATTTCAGTGGTGCAGTAGTACCGTTTGGTAATTTGCGGTAGTCAAGGTAGTTAGGATCGCGATCCAAGTCTTAAAGTCTTACGACTCTACGAACCCACGACAGCCTGTCGATCCAAGTCTTCTTGCCGATCCGATCCTACTCAAGGTCGGTAGGATCGCGATCCTACTCTTAGAGTCTTACGGTTCTCTGAACCCACAGCAACTGTCGATCCAAATCTCCTTGTCGATCCTACTCGAGAGACTTAGGGCAATTTTTTTAGAGGCCGGGCTTTGCGATATTTTGTTTTAGAGCAAAATTTGTTGATATTAATTTCTGAATATGAAACTATAAATAAACAAGGAGCATGCAAAATATTGTATCAGTGTGGTAATGCTAGTACAAATATCTATATTATGGCATGAGCAATCTTGAGCTTGATAATGATAAGCTATTTTTATTCCTAGAGTATGTCTAGCTACTTTTAAGGAACATGCAAGTGGTAAACCATATAACAATCATACAAACTTATAGTATAGATGTTAAATATGTGTATCTTTACAAATCCAAGTAGAATCGCCGATTCTACGATTAAATCTCTGATTCGATCCTCTAGGAGGCAAATCGATCCGACTCGGGATCTCGACTCTGACTACCTTGGCGGTAGTACCGCACATCGGTTATACCGTTTTGTTTTTGGCTGGTATGGAAAAACCAGAACACTTGTTTTGAACATTGGATTTCTTGCTGAGCGGTATGACCGCGTCATGGTTGGCAGTAGTACCGAAATAGGTTTTTCCAGCGAGAGAGTGTTTCTGACAAGGTTTGATAAGTGAAAAACAGTAGTACCGCAGTTGTGGAACGGTACGACCGTAGGTCGGTAAAACCGTTGTCTTGATGGCGGTAGTACCGCAACAAAGGTATGACCGCAAGGTTGCGGTACGGAATTTCCAGAGGAGATGTTTTCGAGAGTTTTGAGCTCAGGTGAAAAACGGTAGTACCACGGCTTGGTGCGGTACGACCGCAGATCGGTAGTATCGCGTGTTGAACAGAGGTAGTACCGCATGTCAATAGTACCGTTTGAGAGCGGTATGGTTTCGTAGAGTGCTTGTTTTTGGGGAGTTTCTGTTGTCTTTAAGAATCGGTATCTGGGGTGTGTATGGCGTGATACGACCGGTGTCTTGATAATCTTGGGAATAATATGGCGGTATGACCGATTGTGTTCGGATTGTTTTGATTTTTGAGAATTGGCTAAAGTTTTGGTTAAATTCATGAGTTTTAAGTTGTGTTATTTGATGCATGATAATGTTTACGAGTTTGTGAGCTAACGTTGGTCAAGTTGGACAACTTGTGCCAGGATATTTATTCTTTGATCTTTGCATGTGCAGATTGAGCGTGAAGGCAATCATGGTCGGTGACGAGGAGGACCCGGACTAGGATGGGGAGATCTGAGGTCTAGGAGGTCGTGGATGTCACGAGATGATTGGGCTTGCGCTGGAGCACGTGGAGATCAAAAGGAGGTTGCTGATGCGTGGAGGAGCTCCAGGAGGTGGAGTCCTGGAGGCTTACTACACGAGATGAGATATGGAAGGAGTTCCGTGTCTGGAGAGCTTTAGAGATTTGAAAACCCGTGTATTAAAGGGTTTCGGGTCCCTTCAGAGATAGAGTCCGTGTCCATGTCGTGATGGACACGGTCAGGATTTGAGAGTATAAATAGAGGTGAGGCTAGGAGCTAACTACAACGGTTTTGATACGGGAGTTTTTGGCAGAGCTTTGAGCGTTGCTTTTACCATGGCTTTCACGTAGGCTTGTTACGTGAGAGTTTTAGAGGTCTTCTAGTTGGAGGATGTGAGGGGCGCTTGCTGAGCGTTTTGTAGACACAAATCAGAATTGAGAAATAAACTTTCAGATTCGTTCAACTTTGTCTCTTGATTTGTTGTTCTTGCTGTGCGCCTAAAGAGCCTTTTGAAGAAGTTCTTGTAACATCCCAAATAATGGTTTGTATTTCAAATGTGTAAAAATGAGGATAAATTAAAAACTTTTGATGCCTCATGATGTCATTTGAAATTTTCTAGAAATTTTCCCCTAGGGTTTCCTATTTTCAAAGATCAATGCTTCATTTGATGGAAGCATAATCTTCGAAAACCCTTGAAAAAAATCTTGTGATCATTCTCTAGAAATATTTTTACTAGCATCTAGATCACCCTAGTGACCCCTCTGAGAAATTTCATAATTTTTAGATTTTATTTGCTATTTCTAAAGAGCTAGTCAAACCAGTTTGAACTCTGGTCAAACCCCTAGGACAGCCTCTTGTGAATTTTCTAGAGAGCAATTAATTACATGAAAATTCCTAAAAAAATTATACAAGGTTTTTCCTAGACCCGGTAAGCTTCCATAAAAATTTTAGAATATTTGGAGCTACGGAGCTATGTCTAAAAATTCCCCAAATCACCTCAGCCTTATTTTCCCTAAATCAGTTTTCACTGTTGGACTGACTCGAGCCAGACTCATGTCGGACCCGAGCCGACTTAGCTCGACGAAGTCACTTAAACCGCATCACACCGCATCTCCTTGAGCCGTCCGATTTTGGATCGACGGTCCGGACCCATCCCTCACCGCGCCTGTAACCTCCCAAATTTCCTGAGTTTTTTAAAATTTTGAAAAATTTAAGAACGAACCATTTGGTTTTATTAATTCGCTAAATCTTAATTTGAAATTTAAAATTTTAAAAGCAATTTAATTTGAATTAATTAAACTTGAACTAATTCAAGTTGGTTTAGTTGAGTTTTGTTGGATTGTAAAGTCGGTTTTTCCTTTTGCCTTATGTTAAAAATAATTATTTGCAAAAATTAAAAGCAACAGTTAAGCTAAAAATATTTTTACTAAGTCCTAAATAATTCAAGGGATTTCTGTGAATTTTCTTAGAATTTTTGGACGGCTTAAGCTATTTTCTAAAAATACTTTTGCTTTTCTGGTATTTTCTAAAATCAAAAATCCCTAAAAACCCTCCCTTGGCTTTGGGCCGAATTTCTTGACCCATTTCACTTCGCCATGTGACCCGCTCCTCGGACTGCTCTCCCCCTCCCTTGATCGTGACCGTCAGATTTGGATCGGACGGCACCATCTTCTGCCTCCGCTTAGCTCCTCTCTCTCTACGCGTGGACCCGCCTTGTCAGCCGCACGCCCCGGGGTCGTCTTCAACCTCCCGCCAGTGCCGCGCCTGTGTCGACCTCGTCGCGTTTCTCGCCTTGCATCGCGCCACGAATCTCATGTTGCCGATCCTGTGCTCCCATAGTGCTGCTCCCCTTGTGAATCTCATGAAGCCAGCATGCTCCTCGCCTTGACCTAGCCCTACCCGTTCGTCCCGTTCTTGCGCTTGCTTTCCCGCCTCACTTGGCCCGTGCTCCCCTTTCCCTCTTCCCGCGTGGTCAAGCGGACCCCACGGCGCCTCTTCCTCCTCTCCTTTCCCTCTCTCTCCTCTCTTCCTCGCCTAGCTTGGTCGCATTTGAAGCTTTTCGCCACCAAGAACCGTCAAGCCTCCTCCGTGTTGTCAACCCCCAGCATCCTGGTGGCGCGCCAGGTCGCACCTCCCGACCTCTGGAGCCAGCATGGGGGCCGCCTCCTCGTTCAACCGCCGCTTCTTCCTCTCATGGCGACCTTCCGTCTTGCTTGCGTCGTCGAGACCTCGCGCACCAACAACGCCATGGCTTCCTCTTGGCAGAGGTGCCCTCGCCGGTCATCGGGCGCCGCCATTCGCCGGTGACCCTTGGTCCCCGTCTTGTGCATTGCTGGTCCGGCGTGGCCAAGCCACGTGGCTGCCACCGAGGCGCCCGGTCGGACCACATCAACCTCTTCTTTGAGGTGGCTACCCGGTCGTAATACGACGTGGCTTTTCTAATCTTTTCCCGTTGAAAAACAATTCGACCGAAAATTAAATCCCAAGGCTGGCGTCAGCTGACGCAATAAATTGATTTTCCTTTAGAAAATTAATTCCAAAAATCTGGAAAATCCCTTTTTCTTGGTTTTATGCAATTCCCTATCTTCCTTTGGCCATAACTTCTTCATTCGAACTCCGATTCGAGTGATTCAAATTTCTAAATTCATCTAAATTCCTTATATTCCTATTAGTATTTATTTAGTATTTATTTGAATTTTATTTGGAGTTGTGTTATTTATTTAGTTTTGTTCGCACGTATAGATTCCGACGTTTCGGAAGATTTCTCGGACCCGACAACCGAAGCACCTCTACTCTTCAACGAAGGCAAGTCGTAGACCTTTGATTATATTGAACCCAACTTTATAAAATTATATTGTTTGCTATAAACATACATTGCTAATTTTATAATAAATGGTTTCGGGAATAATTAATTACCTAATTGTCTTTATGCCACCTTGATAAATTGTGAATGACATGTACCCTTGAATGACATAAATCTTTGGACACCCTAGGATGGATTATTTTAGTTGGACATTATTGTACTACCAACATGGGTATCGTGTTTGCTTAGCCATGCTTTGGTAGACGTCGGTCTCGCCATGAATCATTCAATATTAGTTTACCCCAGTACAAGACTGATGCGTGGCTTGTGTAGTAGCGGCGGTGTTCTTGATTAAAATGAAGTGTGGTCCTGTGTGAGACCACGACATTTGTTGTCACCTTAACTAAAATTTGTGGTGCTAGGACTAGGGTGGTCCTCTGGCTGGGTTGAACCCAACAAGGTTGAATTTGACTAAAGGAATTATGGAACCGTGGCAAAGCCACTTTTGATAAAAGATGTTGTGATTTGGCGAGGTTGAACGAAATTGATTAATGCTCGGACGAGTGGGTGGTGGAAAAGGTGGGTGCGTAAGCACATTTGGAATGCGGAAACGTCTCGTCTGAGCAACCAACTAAGGACTTAACCTTGAACCATTGATCTGGGCCTTAACCGTACAACCACATATCTAGACTGGGATAGACCTGGCTGACTAATTAGTAATGTCTTGGTTCGATTCTGTTTTGGTTGGGAACGACGCAAGAGGGGGCCAGAAAGAGGCAAAACCTTAGCGAATAGAACTGAGTCAAAACAGAACTTTGTAAAAGCCTTGTCACATGCTCTAGACTGCTTACCTAAGGTAGTGAGCGGTGGCATAGAATTATACCGAACAAACTAGAGAATTCGTGTCTTGTGGGTCAAGCTGTACAACCTATGCAAAGTGTAAAACTATTCGAATAGTCGTGTCCTCGGTTATAGACATGCCTGGTGATTTCATGCAAGGGGTAGATCTTTTATCGAAAATGTTGGAATGGGGTGTTCGAATCTTGTAGATGGTTGTGGTTGTTGGTTGGGAAGTGAACAGGGTGTTCACTAGTTGTTTCAAAGAAAATTGATTACTTATGTATTAATCTTTTAAAATTGTGCTTTGCAATCTACTTATTGTATTTAAGTGTCAAATATTGCTTTCTACAAAGTAACCATAAAGCTGTCCTTGCCAAGCCTTGCATAAATACTATTTGTATACATTTCTCTATGACTTGCTGAGTACATTCAAAGTACTCACGGCTTTGCGCCCTTTGTTTAAATCAGCAAAGGAGGGTGAACCAGTGAACTCAGAGCTCTATGGACAAGAATGTTTTTAAGACTTTGCGAACTAGGTCGCGTCCTCCATTCAATTGCATGTGGGCAGGTCGAATGGCTTCCATGAGTTTGTATATTTTCCGCTGCAAGTTTACTCTGTTTCCTTTAGCCCTGCGTGGCAACCTTGTAAAACTTGACCATAAGATCCTTTTGCTATTAAATATTAATTTGTCTGCTTCATCTATAGTTTGGTGTACGGTTTTGATTACACCAATGTTGCAACTGTGTGCACTATCTACTGATCCAGGGAATAGTGCCGATATACACACAGGGTCCTGGATCCGGAGATCCGGGGTCCCTACAACGCCATTGTTGTGCCGCTGATGCGCTAGGCCCACGCGTCAGGGTCGTCGTCCACCTCCCGCTGCCGCGCACAAGAGTGACGCGCCACGTCGCGGCGAAGCTCTCAGGCACTCCGTCCACGATGTCAATCCACCGCCCCTCTCGGCCAATCCCTAAGCACCGCTAGTTGACGCCGCTCCCATTTCCGTCGTCACCTGGGGATAATACCCCCCGTTGCCTCCATCTCTCCTCATCCTTCCTCTCGGGTCTGAGGAAGGAGGCGCTCGCCATTGCTTAGTTCTTTGGTAAAAGCCTCACCTCTATTGCCCCTGGCTTACTCGTTGCATGTCGATCACATCTAAGCCAAATGCGACCTTTGACCTTGCATGTAGGTGCCTAACCAAGTTCGCGCTCTCGGCGGCCTCAGTGCGCGCTCCGAAGGCCACCCTGGTACGAGCTTGGTCTTCGGTAAGTTTCTTTCTCGCTTAAGTGCGTCACCGTGCGCCTTTTAGCCTATGGAGGAGATCCCCTCAACTATTTTGGCCTTTGCATCACAGGAGCTCGGGAATTTCTGGATTACTCCATTTTCGGCCGCTTCAGCCCCTTTCTTCTCCGGCAACGGCACGGTGAGGCATTCCCTAATTCCTTGCTCTGTGACCATCGTAGTGACCCTATCTAGCGGTTCCGTCATCTCTTTCTCTCTTTCTTTGCTCAGGGCGAGCTCTCCTCGGTAACACCATCGTCGTCGCTGCTGTTCTTCGTCGCCGGCCCAACTCTGGCAACCCCCCACCTCCGGTTCATCGCAGTAAGTTCCTAGAGCCCCTCTAATGCTCGTGCGCGCTCTAATTCGCGTGAAGCGTTGTCGTAGCTTGGTTGTCGGTTTTCCTGTAGCTCCCACTCCGCCCCTCACCGTCGCGCCGCCGCGTCAGGTCACCTCTGACCTCACCGCCGGTGCCTCCGGGTGCGCAATAGCGTGCTAGTTCCATTTTCGTCCTTGGCCACCGCCGACGAGCCCTCCTTCGCCAGCGAGTCGCCCGGCGAACTCGCACCCGGGAACGGCCCTGCATGGCACGTTCCGACTGTTACTGTAGCGCCGTCATTAGCGTTAAGTGTTGATGATTAGCATTTAAACCTCAATCTTTGTCGGAAAAGCGGGATTAACCGCGTTAAGTAATGCCTAGCAGTGAATGACAGGTGGGCCCGAGCCACTTAAGTGCGCTGTGCACTGAGTTCACCGGTGTATGAGTCTATGGCAAGCGGACCCCACCTGTCAGTTCGGTTAATCCATAGGTTAAATAGAAAATGGCACTATTCATTAGGCCCCACTAGTCAGTGACTGTGGCTGAGTTAGTCCGGGTATAAAAAGCATTTTATGTTTATATGAAATCCGGAATGCTTTATTTATGAACTGAAAATTGGTTAAACTTCAAAATTGCATAAGTAATCCATTTTGGCTCCAAAATTGATGATTCAAATTTTTGATGATTCAAATTTTGTTAGTTTCCTTTTTAAATGTACTTTAATATAAAAATGGGTTGAATCTTGTTACTGTTATAGAAAATACTTTTGGCAAAATTACTTTAGGATTAGTAATATTGTTGCATTACAAATTGCTTTAACTTCAAAAATGCATAAGTATTTCTCTGTAACTCCAAATTTAGTGAAATCAACTTTGTTGGAATCCTCTATTAGTGTAGTTTATTGTAGAATAGGTTTTGAGCATGTTACTGTTACTTAAAATCTCATCTTACAAATGTTTTGTACACCACTTTCATGACTTTGAAAAATCATAGAAAATTCATCTTAGCTCCAAATGAGGTAAATCAAATTCCATTGTTCATCTCATGTTGTGCTCTGTCTACCACAACAATTTCATGTACACCACCTCTCTGGAAATTTTTACTAAAACAATTAATTCGGATGAACAGTAACCGGTAGCAATTTATTTAGATTTTCTGGAAAACTGACCTTCAAACTGCCATAACTTTTGCATAGAACATCCAAATAAATTAATTCTTGTTGATAAATTCACCTAAAATCATGCTATACCTTCTGTGAATTTTTCATGATTTTTGGATGAATTTGAATTTTTTGGTCTTTTCGGTATTATTCGTTCTTATTGTGCTTTCGATTCTTTCGGTAGGTTCCGATGATCCTTTTGTATTCGAGAGTGATCCTCTGCAGCAAGAGAGTCATCCCCAGCAAGGCAAGCAGTTTGATCATAAATATCCCATTACTTTCAAAGTCTAATACTTTGTTTACAAATTGTATGTATGCATGCTTTTGTGTCAAAGTTATTTTCCCGATTAGAGGTAGTTATTCCTATTGCATGGTTGCCCTTAAATTATTATCCCCTGCCACTAAACATAAGGTATTAATCTCGGGTGAATTAGAGTCCGTGGTTGAATTATGCTCTTTTATTGTCTTTCTGACGTCATGCTTAGAAATGCTTAGCTCTGGGGTAGAATTGGGCGGTTATCGACTTAGTCGATAACTTTGATCACACAAAATTATTATTATCATTATGCTCAGCACCTTGTGCTTTGTTACTTTGTAAAGTCAAAAACTGAAAATAAAAATGAAATGTTTGAGACTTGGGCACACTGGTTGATGGTGTGATCTTATGGTGTGACTGGAATGGTGCCCCGGTCAACAAGGACCGAGTTACTTGTGTCACTAAGCCAAGCGATTTTAGCGTGCTAACCACATGAGAGGGATATGGGACCTCTCTTGACTTAGCACTTTGGTGTGTGTTAGCTCCGAGTCGCAGGAGGTTGTGTGTGTTGTGTGGAAAAAGAAATGGCATGTGTTGTGTTTTGGGTGTGTGGTGGTGGAGTTCCCGGTAGGTTCTCCACCTCGAGGGGCATCCGCGGTTGCTACGGTTGGGCCGATGCCCCGACACAACATGTGGGTCCTCCGTGGGAGCCCCTTCTGCACACACAAGGGCGGTTCACGGAGGGTTTCACCCATGTGGGCGACTCGTAGTTAATGCATTATATTGGAAACGTCTTGTAGGACTTAGCCGTGCCGGCATACCAAAGGTAGTGTGCTTAATCTTGTGGCAAAAAGGCGGTCTGACATGTGGGTACATTGGTACACCCCTGTAGGGTTCAAACTATTCGAATAGTCTCGTCCTAGGTTATGGACATGCTTGGTAAGGTCGTGCAAGAACTAGACTATAACCTTTAATTAAAACTTGATGTGGGTGGTATGAATGGGGAATTCATGCTATTGTTGTGGTGGCTATTGGGTTAGCCACTTCCAGGATGTCTTGTTATTATTGTTTCTTGTATCTTGCTGTTTTTGTCAAATAAAAACAGATTATAAAACCGCTTTAAATCTATTACATTATTGCAAAGGAAAACTTGCTTTATGCTGAAAATGAGTCTAGAGCCTCCTCCACTCAAATAAGCTTGCATGTAGCATATGTATAGGCTTGTTACACTACACGTAAGTCTTGCGAGTACATTTTTGTACTCATTTGCTTTGCTTAACTAATTGTTGCAGAGGAGGAAGCTGATCCCCAAGGGATCCACTTTTATGAGATGTGCGGCGGGTTTGACGACTAGGTTGGTGGCCCGGTTGGTTGCCTTGTGGGTTAAAGGCACACTAATTGGCTCTTATTTATCACCATCTTATGGTTGTTTGCTTCCGCTGTTTATCTAACTCTTTAGTTGTTATTTGGCCGGTCGGCCCCTTTTGTAATAACTCTATATTGTATGTCTTTTGAATTGCTTAGTTGTACTTCAGTTCTATGTGTTGAATGGAATTGATGTATAATTTTTGTATAGGGTATGTGTACTGCAATTCTGGGAAGTACATATACGCCGAGAGTCGAGATATTTGATTTGTAATGCTTGAATCATCTTGATGGTTAAGTATTACAAGTTAAATACCCCGGGTTCTCACAATTCTTGGTAAGGTTATGTGAAGTTCTTCAAAGAAACATCCGAGAGGAATCCAGGAGCTCAAGTGTACAAGCAGGAGTTTGGATTTGGTGGTCAATTGGCTGCAATCATTTAACCCCCCTTCTAATTGCCATTACGATCCTACACCTAGTCGTCCTGGCCTTCAGGCTCCTCGTAGACCTCTTCTCCTACTCAATTATTAGATTAAGCAGAGTAAGCACAACAACTGTGCTCGCAAGTCATACCCGTCAAGTAACAGATTGAATGGCATGTAAGGATATCTCAAAGGAAGGCTTATGGAGTTGATTTGCATAAAGCCATGTTTCTTTCCAAATACTTGTACTAAGTTCCAAAGCAGTTATACAATAACTAAAATTCATTTTCTAAATCTCAGATTTATAGTCAGATAACATTCATCAACAAGTAGTGAAGGATACTCTCCTATCACAAGGCTACCCACCCAAAACTCATTTGGATAGACATCCAAAACCATTTCATAAAGTCTTTTTGGAAAACAAAACCAAAATCTAACTTGGAGCAGCTTTGCTAGCTTGTCCATGACCGTGGACGTGGCTATTCGAATAGTTTTACACTCTGTAGAGGTGTACAACTTTACCCACATGACATGATTTCTCTAGTTTGTTTGGCATCTGTCGATACCACCGCTCACTACCGTAGGTAAGCGGTCTAGAGTACGTGACAATGCCTTTACATAGCGCCATTCCACCACAGTGCCCCCTTGCTAAGATTTCTCCCCCTTTGGACTAACCATCCGGCGGGTTCAGGCCCCATCTTGCGCCAGGTGGGAATACATAAAAATAGGTCGTCCCGACACCCACACAACCGGATGGAACGACCACGATGAAACGTTGTAAATTAGTTAGCCAGGTTATGCCCATACAAAACATGTGGTAGTACAGTATGGCATAGCAAAATACACTCGAAGGCCGGTCCTTAACTGACTTAGGCGATTTTCCACAAAACCCTAGGCATCAACCCTACCCGAGTTGAGCCTGTGCATGAACATGCACCCATCCAAACAACCGATTCGCCCAAGTCCAAACCAATTTTTCTTTTGCTTTGCTTTTCAAAAACATTCGCAAACTTCCACGACAACCCAATGTCATGGTTAAAACATTTCGACAACATTGGTCTTTGGCAGTAAATTCCCCAAATCAAGATTTTTGGGTCTAAGCTTGACTAAGCATTGAGTTTTGCAACACGTGCTAGTTCATACTAATGTACCAACTAGCTCTTTACTAAGGTAACAAGGGGTGGTTGAATCAATAATCAAGTTTGGTTGTACAAAGGAATTAGGAATAACTATAAAGTTAAAACAGGGATTTAAATTACTTAAATTTAAATAAGCATGCAATAATAATTTGAAACAGAACTTAAATAATTTGAGATACTGGGATTCAATATGATCAAGGGTGTAACTTGTCTTGCTCAAAAGCTTGAGGGTCTACTTCTTCGGAGTACTCGGGCTCTCCGGAGTCGTCGAAATCTACACGAGAGAACGAAGCAAATTCAAATAAAGACCAAATAAAATCCAAATGAACTCCAACAGCAAGGTACTGAATTAAATGACTTAGGAACGGGCCCTCGGGAGGAGGCTCGACTAGTCAGGAGGAGGTCCAACTCAGAGGATGGTCGAGGGAGGTCCTGGGGAGGAGGTCCTGAGGAGGATACGACTACTCAACGTGGTCGTAAGAGGGATACAGGAAGGATATGACTACTCAACGTGGTCGTAAGAGGGATACAGGAAGGATACAACTACTCAACGTGGTCGTACGAAGAATACAAAAGGATACAACTATGCAACGTGGTCGTACGAAGAAGGAAAGAGAACAGGGCACAGAGAAACTCACCAGGGCCAAGAGAGAGACTGAAGGGGGATGGGGAATCGGTGGACGGCGGGCGGCGGTCGAAGACGGCACGGCCGCTCCGGTGAATCCTTCGGTAGCGAGGTGGTTGAAGACGACGCAGGCTCCAGCGGACTCCTTGGCGACGGGGAGGCGATGGCGCAGGCTTCAGCGAACTCCTTGGCAACGGGGAGGCGACGGCGCAGGCTCTAGCCGGTGGTGGTGAAACTCGAAGCACGGAGGAACTGGGCAAAAGCAAGAGAGTTGGGTGAGGAAAAGGTGATGAAAGAGGGTTGCTTAGGCTTTTATAGCCAGGGGAGACGGGGAGAGTTGCTGAAAGACTCGGAGGCGCACGCGGTCAAGGTTAGGTGAAGGAGGATATGGGGGCAGGTAGGGGAGGAGACAAGAGGAGGAATGGGTACCGCAGAAGCAACAACATTTAATGCGACACAACGACATTTAATGAGTCTGCGTCAGCAGTGATGTGATGGGAGGAAGAAGAAGGTGAGCAGGGCTGACAGGTGGGGCTAGTCAAAACTCGGGAAGATGGTCCAACCAAAGGAGGAGGTCGTGACCAAATGGGAGGTCGTGACCAAAGAGGTGGTCGTGACTAAAGAGGAGGTCATGACCAAAGAGGAGGTTGTGACCGGTCTCCAGGATCACCCGGGAGGTCTCCCAGGACCACACGGAGGTCTCCAAGGACCACCCGAAGGTCTTGGACTGAGAGGGAGGTCCAGACGAGAGGGAGGTCTAGACAGAGGGGAGGTCCAAACGAGAGGGAGGTCTGGACTAAGGGGGAGGTCCAAATGAGAGGGAGGTCTGTACTGAGGGGGAGGTCCAAACGAGAGGGAGGTCTGGACAAGAAAGAGCTGGGCTGAGGGGAAAATGAAACGAACAGAGAAAGGGAATTAACACCGGAGAACTCCAACAAACTCAAAATAAACCAACCATTTGGTTTAGTTGAAGTTCGATTTAGTCAATTAAATCACTTTTAATTCCAAAATCTCAAGTTAAGCTTTAGAACTTCAACAAAACCAAATGGTTATTTTTATTTTGAAAATTTTCAAAAAGACCTGAAAAATCAGGATGTTACACCCCTGTAGCTCCTGTTTCTTCTTATATATCATCTTATGCTACACCTTTTGTTTCATCGTATTTATATTGTGTAGTTCCTTTCGAATTTTGCAGATGGTCCTTTTTAGCACACAAGCTAAGATACAAGGAATGGATTCCGAAGTTGCTTTGTGAGTGATGTATTTTGCCTACACACTTTTGCACATTGTTGTCTTGATCGAATGTTGCAGTGTTCTGAAGTAATGCAGATATGTGGCTATAGTATGTGTATCATGAGAACTTGAACACAACACTCCAATTGTATATATGTGCCTCAGGTATACTGCTATGCTCCCCTCATCATCTATTGTTATTGTAAGATAGAAAGATTAATACATATGGGTTCAACAAGAATATTGTGTTGTGATAAAAAAAAAGTATGTATGCCTTTGTTTCTCAAAACTGTGGTACATACACCAGGACGCATACATATCATCAAAAGCTCTATCACTCCATACATTTCTGCATGTTCTTTTTTGGAGAGGAAAAGAAAGTTTTACATCATAGGATTATTGCAACCATGTGTAGTCTGAAGGTCCCATCTTAAAAAAGAGAAGAAAAAAATTGCAATAATGTCGTACTCTTGTGGCAGCATATCCCTAAGCTGCTATTCCTCAACCTTTGGCCTCTTTATTTTAGATGCCTGTCTGCACTTTTGGTTTTGTGTTATGTCGATTATTCCTTTCCTTCTATCCAACTTAATTGCTTTAGTTTTTATATTGCCCTAACTTGCAAGGTCTTTCTCTTAGGTCTAATTACCTAAGCTACTATCCCTCAACCGTTGGCCTCTTTATTTTAGATGCCTATCTTCACTTTTGGTTTTGTGTTATGTTGATGGTACAAACTTTATATTTTTTTCATTTAGGCTACTTTATTTCTTTAACTATACTATTGGCTTTATGGCAACACCTTTACACAGGCCTTGGCTGCAACAATTAGATTTCATATTCATAGAAGTATACATGTATCTATTTTAGACCAAAAAAAAGTTACAATGTACAATTTTGTCAGCCAAATTAATTCTACAAGATAGTCATTTCCTTGTGTGTCTCTATGAGCAAACCCACAGACATAATTGATTTCTTACGATACACTTATCTTACTTCCTTCTTGCTTCTTTACAAATAATATAAGCTACATGCAAGTAAGATCATTTCTAGCTTATTACCTACGATACACTGATCTTACTTTTCATCATTCTTTTTGCTGACTCTCTCTCTCTCCAAACTTGCAACATCTTCGAACCCGCCTACGGAAATCGAGCAAGTATGTGCCGCTATCTGTTTACACATTGCTTTTCATATTTGTCCCTCATACATTTCAGTTCATGAAGTGTACTACTTGTGATGAGACATACCTTCTGCTAAACGCTCAGCGCCTGAATTTACAGCGCTTTCCCCTGGCTCCAGTTCTCACAAAAGGTCACACAAATATAGTGTCAATATGCTATCACATTACTAATCTCACTGTGTTGTTTCTCTGATCGAACTTTCTAATTGTTTTATGGGGGAAAAAAATTAATATAGGCCATCATCCATGAGGAAGCTCAATGTGGATGATGTAGCTCACACCATCCTTGAGAGGTCTTTTCTCTACCATTTTAAAATTCAGTTCTTACCATAAACAAAGTGGTCTACCAACCCAACTAATTACATATGTTTTCCATGCTATAGGTACGAACCATAGAACCATAGAACATATGGCATGGCTTTGTCTTCATTGTCTATTGGTGCTTTAGCCTCACTGTGCTACTAAAAGGACACCGGTGTTTGGTGCATGCATCATATTATCTTTGCTTATGTACATAAACTATCCCAGGGCAACCACCGTGCTCGCCATCCAAGCTCCAACTTCAACCATTCGATCTTTCGCGATGCTACACCAAGAACTTAGAGATAGGCTTACTTACATGCACCTTATATTACTTTTGTATGCTCCGTGATGCTTACCATATTACCACCACTGGGCTTGTTGCCATGCTCAACATGGGGTCAAAACCAAACTAATGCTTGTACAAAATATATACTACCTACCAACATATGTCAGCACTTGTATGTAGTAGTTGGTTTCCTATAACATACACTACTACAGAAAAGATCATCACAGACGGTTCAAAATCGTCATCACAGACGGTTTCTGAACCGTCTATGAAAAAAGCTATCGCAGATAGTTCTAAACAATAACCATCTATGATAATCAATTTTCATAGATGGCTCTTATACAGAACCGTCTATGATAATAGACTATTACAGACTATTCTTGTTCAGAACCGTCTGTGATAGTTTTTTCTATTACAAAAAAAATTCAAATTATGAGCTAAACCAATCAATTGCTAAACAGTTGGACCTAAGTATTTGCATATGGTTGATTACACAATCTGGAATGAAATAAAACTTCGATGGGACGGCGAATGAGCAGTAGCAGGTCTTGAAACTTTGAAGGCCGTTTTGAGGCCCTAAACAACCTTTTTTGGATTTTTTTTCACTTTTTCAAAGCCTCATAAAGTGAATTTAACTTGGACTTATGGGTTTTCAGATTGAACTTTTCGTTAGCTTTTCAACAAGCCAAAGAACGTCGCAATCCGACTTCGTATGCAAAAGTGCGCTGGGTTCGGATTTGTGGGGGCAGGGAGGAAAATGAGTCTAAGAAGAAGAGGTGGATGATGGCCTGGTACTCAGAGTCAAAGATGCTGAGGTGCTCGCTGTCGATGTCCATGAGCTTCATCTCAAAATCTGTAATCTTATCTTGATCTATTCATTCACAAGAAAACCACGGTCACTACTAAGAGCCACCAAAAGTAACAAGACAGGGGGAGGTGACAAAGCGATTGATCACTTACTGGCATGGATCCTGGGCGTCCCTCCTCCTCCTCCTCGTCGGCTGTGTCTCCTCGCCAAACCATTCCGGGGAATC
The DNA here is from genome assembly GCA_036346405.1 of Phyllostachys edulis. Lineage (NCBI taxonomy): Eukaryota > Viridiplantae > Streptophyta > Magnoliopsida > Poales > Poaceae > Phyllostachys > Phyllostachys edulis. The sequence continues at coordinate 30,053,898 of CM070557.1, forward strand.
GACGGAAGACAAGGCGGGGTGGCTATAATATATAAGGATAGCGCCAAAACATTTCACCTCCCGAGCACGTGTCCAAAAATTATCTCCATCCTGCGCTGCGAATAACAGATGGTTTTCAACATGAACTGTCTGTAATGACCATAATATCACAGACGATTCTTGTTAAGAACCATCTGTGATACTTCATAGACGGTTTTAATCATGAATCGTTTGTGATATTATGGTCATCACAAACGGTTTTTAGCGCAGCCAGTAACACAAACGCTTGCAAAACCAAAATTGTCTGTGATTGTATTTAATACAGACGGTTTTGGTCAACCATCTGTGATGAGGCATTCAGTATTAGCCTTTTTGTAGTAGTGATATTAGCTTGATGTATGTTTCAACAATTAGCAGTAGTAGCTGGTTTCCTATAACATGTTGATAATAGACACACATATTAGTAGTACAAAAACACTCAATACACTTGATTACTTTTATGGACTTCATATCTTCTTGAAGAAAGATGTTTCTAATCCATCTAACACACAAAAAAAAGTCCAGTGAACTCTCTTCCTGATATATCATACACTGCATGACAGATTATATTATATGACACCAAACATCATACAAATAGCTGTCAAATATCATATATTCAACGAGCGCAGCGTAGCGCGCCTTACCATCCAGTAGTTATAAAATAGAGTAAATTTCAGAAAACCCTGGGTTTTGGGGCATTAGTAACACAAAACCCCATATTAGTAACACAAAACCCCATATTTTGTGGTAGTACCGCCAAGTAAACGTCGGTACTACCGACTTTTCTGATAAAAGCTTAGTTGGCATGATTCTAGATTGATCCAAATGACACAAGAATATGCTATCAAGATACTAGTCATGATCCCTCTTAATAGTACGGCATTTAACCTAAAATCCAGTCTTCTATCCTTTTCTCCTAAGACCGATAAATACAAAAAGGATCATAGACTACTTGTACCTTGTCTTTGAACCATATTGATCTTCATGTTGACCTTTAGCATGCATCTCCAGGTTGTTATAATCATCACTGTGACTAAACCTTTAAAACACTCAACAAACATGTTAGTCCCATATTCACATATTGTCATTAATCACCAAAACAATTTTTAGGGGCCTAGATGCTTTCAATCTCCCCTTTTTTGGTAGTTGATGACAATCCAATCAATATGTGAGAAATATATAGTTTTGAATATACTGCTTGTTGTAAAACGAGTTGTATATTCTTGTTGTGACTTAACAAAATAATTCTTACAATGAGTTTAAATGAGTTTTGAGAATTATTTGCTTTTTAAAGTCATTTCAAAGAAAGCTCCTCCTAAACATGTGCATATAAATGAGAAGATGCTTTTGCAAGCACATGTATAGATTTTTCAAAAAAAATTGGTGGAGTTTCTTTTGCTTGTTGAAACTTGAGGGGATTGACAATGCTATAAATAACCATAAGATAGAGATTGCAATTCACCAAGAATAACTTAACCATATTACCAATACCAAGTTCAACAATATTACCATGAAGTCATAAGAACATAATACCATAGCAAGGTTCACAAGTCCATTACATCATAAAGAGACATATATTTAGGTATTATATAGTAGATAATAACTTGCTAGACTTCCTTCTTCTTTGCTTCTCCCCATTCATCTTCCTTTCCTTTTCTTCTCCCCATCCATCTTCCTTTCCTTTTCTTCTCCCCCCTTGGCATCAAAATACCAAAAAGTCATCCAGCTGGATCTTGAGGAGGTGTTGGAGTTTGAGAGGTTGAAGCTTGAAGTGGATCTTGAGGAGGTGTGTTGAGGCTATGGCGTCCATATCTTGCTGGAGTAGATAAGGCTTGCTCAAGAGCACTCACACTTTCTGTCAATGCAGCCAGCCTATTGTTGGTTTCAGATTCAAATTCTTGCTGAGAATTTCGAATCTCCAGAATAGCTGAATAGATCTGAGAAAGGGAAACTTGTTCTTCTTATTGAGCATCTTCCCTTTGTTGACCCTGAGGACGAGGAGCTGCAGGAATAGGAGGACCCTCGCGTGGCTTGTTTGGCTTGTGGACAGATCCCAAGCCTCCTCGATATCCGGTCTTTCGGATGATCAAAGTCATGATATAAGGAGCTAATTGATTCTTTTGACTTGATCATTATTGGAAGAAGCAATCTCTCTAAGGATAACATCGACCACATCAAATTTTCTGTTGTGCATGATATTATCTATCAAATTCTAAGCATGACCTCTAATGGCATCAAAATTCCCGCTCTTAGGGAGAATGGTATGGTTAATTATCATGTTGACCAAGCTAGGAATTGGCAGGAGACCATCTATCTTTTCTGGAGTATATCTGATATTTTGATCATAGTACTCCGTCCAGGCTAGAACCAAAAGGGCAGGTCTTTCATAAACTTTCTCAAATCTACTTGACTATGTACTTAAGGCTAGCTCAAACTCGTGTCTTTGGCAATCCAAATAAGTGGTCCCTATCATCCATGCCATCTGACTCAAATCAAGAGATATATATAATGTAGCATAGAATTGCCTAATTACCTCCTCATCGTAATCGCATTTTAGCGCTACTAGGTCATGGATACCGGCCCTTTGAAATAGCCAATATGTTCCATCATACTTGTCCAGGGAGTTTAGATGTACCCAATCCACAAATTTATGATCAGCAAACTGTCTGTGGGGGCCATACATCTGTTCATAAACCAACTCCTGAAAACTAGTGTGGACCTTAGGATCTGTAGATGACTTTGGGAGCACAAACTGGTTTTTGTGACGCATTATAGCGTATTTATATCCTGAGATCGTCTTTAGATTGATTTTTTTCTCCTCAGGCTCTCCCATTTCCTCATCAAATGCAGTTTCTGCTTCAGACTCAGTTTCTGCCTGGGTTGAACTCTCCTCATTTTCTGAATCATCAGTAGCAGTAACTTTACCTCTATCTTCTCTTTCTTTCTGAAATTCCTCTGGATTTTCTTGATCAGGAGCAAGAGTTGCAGGCAGCTAAGAAGAAGAAGAGGTTTGACCACTTGATCTTGGAGCTCCATAGGACTTGCGAGTTGCGATCCTGGTCCTAGGCATCTTCAAACAGAAAGGACAAAATACAGATCAACCAAAGTCGGTTTAAAGTTGAATGGAATGAACTAGTTGTTTTGTCAGAGAAATCGGTTGTACCGACGTGCAAATGGCGGTAGTACCGGATCTTAATCTCGCTGCTCACTGGTGATGCGATCGCACATGATAGTTCCACGCACGACGAGCGATAGTACCGCTTTCTCTGAACACGTTCTAGGGCGCGAAATTGCTTGGATTTTCCTAGTGTCTCTAATGGATTGAATCCATGGAATAGATGCGTAGACATCTCAGGACACTAGTTGTGCAATTTGCCCAAGAAAAACTCATTCAAATATCCACATTCTCGATTAAACCTAATTGTGACCTAGGGTTTTCAAAGAAGGCAAAAAGGGGATTAAATGTATGTTTACCTTGAGATCCGAGGGAGAGGGACCCTTAGGTCGCAAGAGATCAACAAAAATTGAAGAAAACTCAAAGAGATTTTAGGGCTTTTCGAGAGGGTTTGAGCGTTCTTCGGTCAGAGAGAAGGGAGAGCGAAGGGGTGCGGAATGATCGCTCGGGAAGAACCGAAGGGGCAAAGACCCGTGGGAAGGCAGTTAATTCCTTTTACAATTGACGCAGTAGTACCGCAACTCACATGTCAGTAGTACCACAAAGCGGTACTACCATTGTTAAGTCGCTGGTAGTTCTGATTTTTCTGGAACTTCAGGGATAGATCTTGGATTCGAGAAAAATGCAAATGATCCCTAGTTTGGCACTCAAATAAATATCATTCAGGATCATTATGCATTGAAGAGACTAATGAATATCTAAGAATATAATTTTTATGAACATAGAAGTTTTTAGGAAAATATTTGAAAATATCTTTCTTGAAAGCTTCAAATAACACCAAATTGGAACAAAATGCATGAGACATGAGTTCAAACAATATTTGAATAGTCTATGACATTTAATTCATTCCTCAACTTGTAAAAATGGCCTTCATCTAATGGCTTGGTGAAAATATCCGCTGATTGGTCTTCAGTCCGAATGTGGCTAATTTTAATATCTCCCTTGCCCACATGATCTCTCAAGAAATGATGGCGTATATCTATATGCTTGGTTCTTGAGTGTTAGACTAGATTATTGGCTATTTTCACGGCACTATCATTATCACACAATAGAGGCATTTTATCGAATTTGATTCCATAATCCATTAAAGTTTGCCTCATCCATAGCAATTAAGCATAACAACTACCCGTGGAAACATATTCGGCTTTAGCGGTGGATAGGGTTGCGGAATTTTGTTTCTTGGATGATCATGATACTAAGGATCTTCCTAAGAATTGACAACTACCTAAGGTGTTTTTTTCTATCCACTTTGTAACCCGCATAATCGGAATTCGAATATCCAATTAAATCAAATTTTGCACATTTGAAATTTTGCACATTAGTAGACCCAAAAATGATACCATCAACGTAAATTTGGCATACAAAGAAATCATCATCTAAAACTTTGGTAAATAAGGTTGAATCAATTTTCTCAATTTTTACTCATTTTGAAACTAGAAAATCTCTAAGGCGTTCATACTATACTCTAGGAGCTTGTTTAAGACCATGGAGTGTTTTGGAGAATTTATAGACATGATTAGGATTCTTAGGATCTTCAAAATCGGGTGGTTGCTCAACAAATACAAGTTTAGATATTTTTCCATTTAGAAAAGCACTTTTAACATCCATTTGAAATAATTTAATATCAAAGCCCGCAAAAGCAGGTAATATCCGAATTGATTCAAGTCTAGCTACGGGAGCAAAAGTTTCACCGAAATCCAAACCTTCGACTTGAGAGAATCCTTGAGCGACCAATCTCGTTTTGTTTCTCACAACCATTCCGTTTTTATCTTGCTTGTTCCTAAAAACCCATTTTATACCGATTACGTTATATTCCTTGAGCCTATCCACCATTGTTCAAACTTCATTCCGAATGAAGTTATTGAGTTCTTGCATTGCATTCACCCAATCCGGATCATCGAGTGCTTCCTCTATATCTTTTGGCTCAACAGAAGAGACAAAAGAGTAATGTTCACAAAAAGAAACGACACGAGATCGATTTTGAACACCCTTACTTATATCACACAATATTTGATATATTAGATGATCTTTTGAAATTACATTATGGATTCTTGGTGGTAGGTTGGATGGTTGATCATCTTCCTTGTTGTCCTCTATATCAATTTGAATTTGACTTGTTGTGAAAGATGTAGAAGGTTCAACTTGAGTGGAAGATAATGAATCATTTGGATCTTCTTTTGGCTTGATATCTCCAATTTGTATATTCTTCATAGCTTGTCTTAAAGCTTCATTTCCTACATCATCCAAATTCTCTTGCTCTTCTTGAGAGCTGTTAGTTTCATCAAATTGAACATCATATTTTTCTTCAACTAAACCAGAGCTTTGATTGAAGGCACCATAAGATTTACTATTTGCAGAATATCCGAGCAAGAAACCAACATCACATCGACTTGCAAATTTTGAAAGATGAACATCCTTTTTCAAAATAAAGCATTTGCAACTAAATACACGAAAGTATGAAATATTCGGCTTTCTTCCAACAAGGAGTTCGTAAGAATTTTTTTTTTTCAAAAGACGATGCAAATAAAGACGGTTTATGGCATGATAAGTGGTATTGATTGCTTCCGCCCAAAATCTATCGGAAGTATTATATCCAATATTGTCCTAGCTATTTCAATTAATGTTCGATTTTTCCTTTATACAACTCCATTTTGCTCCGGAGTGTAGATTATTCCAAGTTCATACTTTATTCCAAGTTCATACTTTATTCCAAGTTCATCACAGAAATATTCAACTTTAGTGTTTTTGAACTCGGAGCATTATCACTACGGATTTTCTTAAGTTTGAAATCAAATTCATTTTGAGCCCTTTTTGTAAAACTTTTGAAAATGTCGGAGGTTTCGGCTTTGTCATCTAGGAAGAATACCCATGTATATCTAGAGTAATCATCCACAATGACTAAACAATAGCTATTTCTCCCAATGCTCTTATAGGTTGTTGGCCCAAACAAATCCAAATATAAGAGTTCAAATGGTCTAGAAGTTGACATGATACTTTTGGAAGGATGAGAATTTGCGACTTGTTTCCCGACTTGATAAGCATTTTAAAGTCTACTCTTATCAAACTTTACATCTTTCAAGCCAACAACTAAATCATATTTGAAAAACTTTTTAAGTTGAATCATGCCAACATGAGCTAGCCTTCTATACCAAAGCCAACCCAAAGAAGTTTTTGCAATCAAACATGTTTTCAAGCACGAATCATTTGAAGAAAAATCAACCAAGTAGAGATTTCCAAATCTAAATCCTTTGAAAACTAAAGAATTATCCTTTTCATTTGAAATTGAAAAACCTTCATTAGATAATGAGCAAATCAAGCCAAGATCACATATTTGAGCAACGGATAACAAATTGAAATTTAGCGATTCAACTAAAGAAACATTAGAAATAGAAAGGTTATTTGAGATAGCAATTTTATCCAATCCTATTACCCTTCCTTTGCTATTATCACCAAATGTGATCTTGTCAATTCCTTTTCCATTCTCGAATGTGGTGAACATTTTTCTATCGCCGGTCATATGTTGTGTGCATCCACTATCAAGTACCCAATGTTTTCCACCGGTCTTGTAGTTCACCTACAAAATAAGAATCAAGTTCTTTTAGGTACCCAAATTTGTTTGGGTCCTTGGAGGTTAGTGACCAAGGTTTTGAGCACTGAAATGACATTCTTTTTTGCGCCTAAAATTGAAGTGCCAATAAATATTGCTACTACTTTGCCATCTTTAGACTTTCTAAGTATGTAGCAAGAATCATAAATGGCATAAAACTTAGTATTAACATTTGAGTATGCATTAGACAAATGTCCTATATTACGACATTTATTGTAATATTTTCCATTCTCTTTTACAAACCTTGCGAGCTTGTAAATAGGCTTCTTACCTTTCTTGAGAATGAACCCAAGTCATTCCTTGTTGAATGAGCACCTTTGCTCACTCAATAGCTTATAAAGAGTTGCTTTACCCTTGAAGCATCTTTCCAAGCTCTTACTTAGCTTGGTGACTTGCTCTTTTAATTCATGATTTTCAATCAGAAGCAATGGATCACATGTGTTAGCCACATTAGCAATTGAATTATTTTTAGAGCAACCTGGCATGGATAACAAATCATCACAAGATGTGAAAGAGCTAGACATGGCTATAGCTTTTGAAGCAACTTCTACTCTAGGCATCTCATTCATTAAATTGCAAACAATTCCAAACATCTGAATGAGATTTTTCAATATCTTTTAGAACAAGAGAGTCAAGAGCCTCCTTTAGCTCCTCATAAGAGTATTTTAGAGAGATATGTTCTTTCTTTAATACTTTATACTTTGACATCTCTTTTCCAAAATATTCATTTAATTTAATTCTTCAAGCATATCCATTAATTCATCATATGAAGGTTCATGATCATTAATGGATTTTACCTTATCTCATTTTGCCATGAGACAAGTAGGAGTGGAGAATAGCAACAACGCTTCCTTGATGGCGATGCCAACAAGTCCTCTTTTCTTGGGAGACCCTTCATCATTGGAATTGAAGTCGGAATCTGAATACTCTTTATCGGAATCCCATTCTCCAATATGAGCTTCATTTTTACCATCTTTATGAAGCTTTTAGAAAAGCTTTTTCTTGCCGTTGTATTCCTTCTTCTTTGATGATTTGCCCTTATCATCCTTGTTGTTTGGGCAATTGGAGGCAATGTGCCCCTTCTTATCGCACTTATAGCAACGAATATTGCTATAGCGCCTGTTGTCACTTGAGGATTGTCCTTTCTTGTTCTTATCAAAGTTAAAGCTTCGATATGGGTGTTTTCTCATGAATTTCTTCATTCTCCTCACAAGGAGAGCAAACTCTTCTTTGGAGTCTTCTTCTTCATCATTTGATTCCACTTTTGCCTTGAAAGCGGTAATCCTTTTCTTCGAGGAAGATGACTCCAAAAGCTTCTCCATGTCTTTCTTGTACAACTTATTTATTATGAGGTTGTCCAAGAGTTCGGTTGGTGTCATTCTTGATAACTCAGGAGAGATGAGAAAAAGCATCACCAACGTCTCGTATTTGTCCGGTAGAGCCCTAAGCATCTTGTGCACAATATCAACATCAAGTAAATTAGTACCAAGACCTTTGAGTTCATTTACAATGTTGTTGAGGCGAGAGTACATTTCATTTATATCCTCATGTAGCAGCATTATAAATGTCTCATACTTAATCTGGAGCCTATGCAATTTGGGCTCTTTGACCGTAGATGTTCCCTTATGGATTTCCAAGAGGGCAGTCCAAATATCATGAGCGATTTCCAAATTGCTCAATATATTAAACTCATCCGCATTCAAAGCACCAAAGAGAGCATTCATTGCTTGAGCATCTAAATGAGCATTACGCCTGTAACATCCCAATTTTCTGAGCTTTAAAAATATTTTGATTAGTTAGTAGCTAAAAAATTCACCCTTGACTTTATTTGAATTTAATTAAAGCTTAAGCATGGACTTTTGATATCAAAACAATTTAATATGATTAAAGTCAACATCAACTATTGTCAAAACTATTTTATTTGGATTCTATGTGCTTGGATATATTTTCTAAATTTTTCTAGATTTTTTTCGAGTTCATTTGCTATTTTCTAATTGCCATTTGGATTTTCTGGTATTTATAAAATAGAAAAATAATTAAAATCTCAATTAATGTTTCGGGCCGAATCTTAGCCCAAGGCCCAATCCTATTTTTGTTTCGGCCCAGCTCCGCGACAGCTCATTCGCACGTTCGGACTAGTCCGAACGCGCCTGCACCTTGTGTCCCTCTGACCGGTGGACCCGCTTGGCTGTTTGGACCAATCCGAACACGCTCACGCCGTCGCACCCGCTAACACGTGGGCACACGTAACCTTTCACCCCGGTCCGATCGTGGGCATTCGATTGTTTTCGCTGGCGAGTGGGGCCCGCTTGTTAGTTTCACCTTCGTCCTCGCATCGTCGTCTTCCTCGTTCATCTACGTGGACGTCCACGTGTGCAGCCTCATCACCCCATGTGCCGATGTGTCGCTTGCGTGTCGGCTGAGTCATTGTGTAGGATCAAGAATGACCGACTAAAGGGGGTGAATAGGAGGTTTTTAAACTTTTTAATAAATTAACAATTTACCCAATTAATAACTTAGTCTAAACAAGTTATACTTCTAGCTAAACAAATTAATCACAATAATAAGCTAGAAATATAAAAGTGGAAGGTAAAGACTAGAAATAACCACAAAGACACGATGATGTTTTTCCCGTGGTATCGAAGACTTGTCGGTCTTCACTAGTCCACGTTGAGGGAGCTTGACGTCTCAAGCCGGCTCCACGAATTAAGCCTTTCCTCAAGTCACTATGGTTGTTCTTCCTCCGCTCAGGAGATGGTGAACACCGAACCACTCCAAGCTTGCACCGGCCTCTTCACAATCTTCTTCGAAGAGATCACCGTGCTCCACCGCCAACCGTCTAGGAGTGCGGCAACACTTCAAGAGTAATAAATCAAAGTCTTCACTTGACGGCACTCAAGTGCACATGGATCAACTAGGAGAATGAATGCACTTGAATGTATCTCAACAAGCTCACAATGAATGCACAAGAGTGTTTTGAGTGTTGAGTGAATGCAAGGGCTCTCAAGGCTCTATGAATGTCAAATGGGCACTAGCAGCCTTGACTTGAGCAGGTGGGGGGGTATTTATAACCCCCACAAGCAATTATGACCGTTGGAGACGAAACCAGAGAAGTCAGACAAAATCGAACGATCCAGAGCATCTGGACGATCTGACGCACCTCCGATCGAGCACGACCAGCGGCTAGAACGATTACCATAAAAAGAAAAACTAGCCGTTTTAACTCCCAATCGGAACGACCGCAGGCAAACGCGCGGTACGTCTGATTTCCCCGGTCATACCGTTTCTACGAGCAGTACGACCGTTTGTAGGGTTTGGCGATTTACTCAAGGTTTGCAATGGTTCTGGAATTTTTGTACCGCCACATAAACATCGGAATGACCGCAGGCCGGTACGACCGTTCCCAAAAATGGAACGTCCGATTTCCAGATAAGTTTCTGAGCAGATTTTACACTTGTTCTGTTTTTATTGAACCGCCTCACAAAAATCGGAACGGCCGCAAAACGGTACGACCGTTAGTCACGGGCGGTACGACCGATTTCCATGAGAAAATCTGAGGCAATTTGCAACGCTTCTGGTTTTATTGAACCGCCAACTAAAATACGGAATGATCAAGATCGCAGCGTCTGACCGTTCAAGAACCCGATCGTCCGCTTCAACATAATTGGTATTTCCTTCAAAATGCGGTACTACCGCCAAGTAATGTCGGTCATATCGCACCAGCGGTATGACCGCAAGTAGAATCTTGGTACTACCGATTTTGAGCGAAGACTTAGAACTTTTCAAATCATTTTCAAGTTAAAATTCAAATGCATGCATGATCCTAAATTGATCCATATTGCACAAGAACATACTATCAAGCTACTAGCCATGATCCCTCTTAATAGTACGGTGTTTATCCTATAATCCGGTCTTTCATCCAAAGCTCCTAGACCGGTAAAATAAAAAAGAGATCCTAGACTACTTGTACCTTATCTTTGAGCCAAAAGATCCTCGTGTAGTCCATTTCGCATGTCACTTTGTATCAACACATTCACCAATGGGATTTAACCTTGTAAATATTCAATAAACATGTTAATCCCATATTCACATATTGTCATTAATTACCAAAACCAATTTTTAGGGGCCTAGATGCTTTTCACATTGTCATGTCAACGCTTGCGTGGCAATCCTCAAAACTCCAGATCTCAAGGCTCGGTGGATCTAGTCCACTGTGAGCCGTGTCACTTCCATGTGGGTCTCACATGTCAGGTTTTCCTTTTATTTTATTTTCCAGCTGAAATTCCCGTGATGATGTCATGTGGGCATCATAATCCTATTTTCTAGTATAAAAATAAATCCCAAAAATCCAGAATTTCCTTTTTAGGTTATTCCCTTAGGTTTTGATCTTCCAAAAGCCATATCTTCTTCATTCGAACTTCGATTTAGCCCATTCAAATTTCTAAATTCATATAAATTTGAGATCTATTTATCTAAGATGTTTATTTAATTTTTGGAATTTTTTACCTCTGTTATTTATTTGTTTTATTTATTTGCTTCGTTTACGAGTAGACATTGATACTTCGGGGAACTTTGATGAAGAAGGAGTGCCTCAAGATCAAGACTAGTACCTAGATCTATTCCAAGGCAAGTTGTACCTTTGATCATCGTGAACCCAGTCTTCAAAGGTTACTTTAATTCAAATTATTGCATTTACTTTAAGTATTTATTTAAATTCTTTTGGGTATAGTTATTAATCCTAATTGTTATATCCACCTTGTCTATTGTTATGTTATAATCTTTTGTTACCCAAGATTGGTTTATTATTTAGTTGGTATTATCATAGCACCAATGTGGGTTAGTTATATACGAGTAGATTGCTTAGCCATGTAACGAGTCATCATTTCATGTGAGTTGAAATTATAAATTTGACTAAGTGATTATGGAACTTTGTGATAAAACTGTGTGTACTATGTGTTATTACTTTGTGATAGCATGTGTTGCACTTAACCAACAGGGTGGAAAAGAATTTAGACTGAGGCAGGTGGTGGACACTAAGTGATATGGTGGAGCTCGGTGCGTAGGATTTAAAAAGAATGGTTACTTAGTTAGAAATTAGAAGCCTTGCCTTGGTCAGTTAAGGACTTAACTTTGTGCGTCATTGAACTGGGCCTTCCATACAACCACATGCCTGATAGGATAGGTCTAACTTAGTAGGATACGGAGTCTCAGCATTGATTACTTAGGTAGTAGGTTAAGCTCTGTGCAAGGGTGGAGGTGTGTACTACTAGGTAGATCACATCGCGGGATAGTTCGCCGCTTTCCTATCCAACAATGTGTGTCGGACTAACTTTCTCAGTGGGTTGGTATCGGCGATAAAGCACATTGGGAGTGTCAATGTTTGAGATGAAGTTTCTGAAAGGTTTTGTTATGATTAGTGCTAGCTACATTGGTTATATCATGTGGGTAAAGTATACAACCTCTGCTGAGTGTTAAACAATCTATTCGAATAGCAGCGTCTGCGGTCATGGACATGCTCGGGGATTTCACACGAGGGTTAGATTTTCATAAAACACTTAGGAAGGGAGCTATGTGATCTAAGTCATATGGTTGTGTGAATAAAGTGATTAGACTTTGTGATATTTGTGAGAACAACTGTTAAATTAATATTGTTTATTGGTTTCACATTGTGTTTTAATCTATTATTAATATTCAAATTGCAAATGTTGCATTTCTGCAAATGAACCACAGAAGCCATTCCTTTGGAATAAGCCATCATATATACATTGCATTCTATGGTATGACTTGCGAGCAAGGTTGTGTACTCATGCTTGCTATAATCAATCAACAGAAGTGGAGCAGTCTTCACCCACTTTTGAAGAGGAGTTTGTCGGTGTTTTAGAACCGAACTTACGTAAAGATTGTTTGATTCGGGGGGTCTCCTAGAATAGAATCATGCAGAGAGATTGACACGGGAATTTTTATACAGGTTCGGGCCTTCTCCGGAGAGAATAACAACCCTACTCCTGTGTGTGTATGGTATTGAGTGTATACTGAACAATCAGGGGAAAAACTAAGACTATTACAGATAGTGTTTGTATTCCTGATGGCTCAATCTTCTTCTCCCTTTCTCTAGTTGCCGCCTTTTATAGTACGTGAAGGAGCGGCGATTACTCGAGTAGCGGCGCCTCATCACCTCTATGAATTGGCGCATGTTGGTAGTAATTACGGTGTATTAATTCCTCCACGTCGCTCAATGACTATATACCGAGAGATAATGGGGTATTACGTGCCATTATTACGTAGAATAACAACGTATGATGATTTGTTTGAATCCCTTAACCAATAAGACCCACTTGTCTGCAGGTTCATTTGATTATAAGGTGGTCGTGGCTGACCTAGTCGTAGAGGAATCTACGACTATAAGGTAGTCGTAGCAAGACTTACGACTATGGGATAGTCGTAGCATAACTTACGACTATGGGGGTGGTCGTAGAAGAACTTACGACCATCCATTTGGTTCTTCCTTCATAACATTAAGGGGTACACTCAGGGTTCACATGACGTCATATTTACCTATAATAAAAATTATAGATAAAAGGTAAAATGAGGATTATTATATCCTCGTCATCTAGCCCCCGACTTCAAGTGAAAGCAACTTACTTGGTAAAGGGTTCTAGATGGTCTTACGATCATGAGAGGATCGTGAAAATAATCAAGTAAAAACTCTTCGATTGTATACTACTTTGAGCGAAATGTGCTTGGTCAAGAAAATTGCTTACGACTATCAAGTGGTCGTAAAAGCATTTCTCGATCACAAGGTGGTCGTAGTATAGTGATCGGAAGGAGGAACTTTCCGATTATCATTTCCTTTGGTTGAAAAGATCTAACCAAGGAAGTAATTTAAGCTTGAGATGTAAGCATAAACCTGAATTTCTCGAGCGGACACCTTTGGGAATCTCAAAGCGGCGCCTGTTAGCTTTTGTCTGTTGAAGCGGTTCGAGGCGGTGGCGACCCTTGGAATGTCACGCCTCGGCTCAAGGTACTGTGATTATATATACTCACCGGAGGGTAAAACCTAAGATCTTACTTTTCCCCAAATTGCTCCTGCTATTCTTCAAGCTCTTGCCTTCTCCGCCGAAGTCGTTCTTGCCTTCTCGTGACACTCCAATTGTGCCCTCTTTTTGACCCAAAATTTCCTATTTTAGAGAGATGGCCAGAAAGTTTCGAGTGGGAAGAGTCGGAGATGGATGCGGCGAAGATTCAAGCCCTAGTTGTCGCAGGGAAGATTCGAGAAGACTCTTGTGAAATGGCTTCCGCAATTAGGCGAAGATTGGCCGTTAGGGAGAATGGGCAAATTCCGTCTTCGGGCTTATTGTGAGTGTGGCCTTCATTTGCTGCTCACCCCTTTCTCACTGTTCTGCTCGAGCATTTTGGGGTGGAGTTAGTGAACTTTGGTCCTAACTCCATCACCATCTTGGCGTTTGCCATATATTTGTCTTGGCGTGCACAGGAATTCCGGCAGACCTTGAGCTTTTCCAATATTTCTATGGAATGTCTCGGCAAGCGGGATTCTTTGAAGTTGTGGTCTAAAACTCCATGACGGAGGTCGAGGAGTATATTCAGAGTTTCACCCGGTCTTCGTGGCGGGATGGAGGAAGAGGTGGTTTCTTCGAAAGTCACCTCGGAAGATGACCTCTCTTTCGTGGGAAAGGTCTTTGAAAAGAAATCTTCATGGGATTCGACTCGAAGATATCGGTAGGATTGCCCTTATGTTCAAGCTATCAAGGACTTGAAGAAGGAAGGGTCGGCCGGATGGCATGTGGTGAAAGATTTCATCACCACCGAATTAGTCCTTTGAAGAAGCGAGCATCCCTATGTGGAGATACTGGGGCTATGAACTCCAACCAGGGACTACAACGAGGGTAAGTGAATTTTCGACTAAGCTCTCGGTTTGGTCTTTACGCAAAGTTGTTTAAAAGATGCCTTTATCTGTTTGAGCAGATCTTTCACCAGCGGAGATTGACGTTAGAGTCAAACTTCGTTTGTGAAAGTCTCCGCCACTTAGTGTGGCGGTTCCTAGAATCCTTGCGGTCGTATCCGCAGAGGAAAGGATGGTTCGCCTAAAGGTAATCAGTAGTTGATTTTATCTTTAAGACTTTATAGTCGTAGAAAGAACTTACGACTAGAGAAATATTGTAGAAAAAACTTACAACTTAGTCGTGACCGTAGGAAATCTTACGGTCGAGGAAAGGTCGTAGAAAAACTTACGACTTGATGATTCGGTCGAGAAAATCTTACGACCAGTTAGTAATTCTTCTCTTTCTGTTTTGCTTTACAGAAAGTAGGCATGGAAAATCGTCGGGATGATGAAGAAATTGTACTGATAACCATCGGTGCAAGGTTGACAAAGGACAAAGGCTCAGTTCCTTCGTCCAAGAGACGTCGACTTTTAAGGGGTGACGACAAAGGAGGGGCGAGCTCGAGTTCTAGTCCTTGACCGGATCCTCTGCAAAGCTTGTGGCGAACATAGCACTGGCCCAAGCCGAGGCTAAAATAGTGAAGTGGAGGAGGTCAAGTGGTGAACCTCTAAAGCGCAAACCTCGCAAGGCCAAGGTACCCTTCTATTATGACAAAAAATCTTTCGCATTTACGCCACTCTGGTTTT
This sequence comes from Phyllostachys edulis, assembly GCA_036346405.1. Taxonomy (NCBI): domain Eukaryota; kingdom Viridiplantae; phylum Streptophyta; class Magnoliopsida; order Poales; family Poaceae; genus Phyllostachys; species Phyllostachys edulis. Next base: position 30,069,345 of record CM070557.1, read on the forward strand.
GTTAAGCACTTGGAAAAGGAGGCTGGAAGGATTTTATGTCTTTTGTGAAGGATAATACCGCTCGAGAGAGCCTATGGCTGATGGCAATCTTTGCTCTTGGAGTGGTCGAGACCGATCTCGGCCATCGAGAAGTCGAGGAGACCGGAGAAATGGTCCTGTTCAAAATCCACGACCGGGCGTGGTCGTGGCTAAGCCCATTCTTCAACTCGAACCCGACCGAAGTGGTCGAGAGAAGAAGAAATCTTCCGTTGGGAAAGTGACTCCCAAATTCTGTTTAGGTCCAAGGTGCGAGGTATGTGAAATATACTAAAGTGTAAAACAGAATTTACCTTTTTCCTTTTCACAACCTGAATTGCTTTCCTTTTCTTTGTTTTAGCCCGACTCCTTGACCCGAGAATGCTTCCGTTGAGAAGCCTATTGCTACCTCTCCATTCTTTGGAGAGACAACAAGGAAGTGGTCGAGGATCATCCTCGGCCCAGGTGGTAGAGGAAGTCGTGGTGCCTGAAGTGGTTACGACAACCAATGAGGTACTGTTGTACCCGATGAGGTAGCGGCTACAACCTCTGAAGTAGCAGCGGTGACCACAGAGATGGTCGTGGAGACTCCAAAGAAGAAATGCGACCACCGAGATGGTCGTGAAAGCTCAACAATTTGCGACTCGAGAGCGGTCGCTCGACCACCGAGATGGTCGTGGATAGAACAGAGGCATTGCGAAGCCTCTGGTCAAAATGGTGGCGATTACATCCACCGTGTCGGAAAGGAGATCGTTGCGAGCGTTCCTCCGGTACCCAAAGAGAAACCGATTCTGAATCGGAAGAAGAAGAGTATTTCAACTTCGTGGCGACTTCTTTGGGCCTGCTTCCATCGTAGGGTCTTCGCTTTCAGATCTCGCGAACCGAGTCCCCATCCCAACGATATTCCCAATAGAGGGATACCTTTGATAATGAGCGTCTTGAGAAGGTTTGGTGGGACCAAGTCACGAGGGTAGACAAGTGAAGATCCTGAGTCGGTTTACTCGATGTTTGCTCGATCAACCATGAATGTAAGTACTTAATCGTACTTATATATCCGGTATAATCTTCTCTTGTTTCCCACCGTCTTTTCGTCTTGCCAGAAAGCCATAGAGCAAATTGCTGTTGTCGGTGAATATCATCGACAACTTCTAGAGCTGCGACAGGAAAAAAAGGAACTCTGCAAACAGGCAGAGAGGTGGTAAGTCACTGCTATTCATAGTCACCTTTGATTTGACTACTTATATAGTGCTTACGGATTTGTCATGGAAAAACTCACGACTAGGTAATGGTCGAAAAGACTTATGACCGATGGCTTTGTCGTAGAAGAACTTACGACTAGGTCAATGGTTGTAGAAGAACTTACAATCGATTGACCCATGCTCATGTCCTTTGTTATCCTTTGCGGGTTAAGCGGTGGCTTAAGATCTTAGCCGACTCGCTCGATTATGAAAAAGAGGAGTCGAAAAAGTTTAGGAAGAGGTATTAGACCTCCGAAAAAAGCTTAAAGAAGCTAACTCTACAACCATGAAGTCGCAGGAAAAATTAAGCGAAGAAGTCTTGAACTTAAGATTGCTTATATCTTTGATCTTTACCTAACTCTTGCTTCTTTTCGAGAAAAAGAAGAGGCGAGACGAAAAAACTCGAGAATGAAGTTAGAGAAAACTTGATTATTCACGAGCTTACTCGTATGTCCAAAAATAAAGATCAAAACCTTGAGACGCCGAGAACTTCGAATATCAAGTAAGTAATTCTTTACTGCGGTCCTTCTGAGTTATTTCCTTTTCTCACTTCCACTTCCTTTCTAGCAATGGACGTTAAATTGAGAGAACTTGAGGCTGAAATCGCGGATAAAGCCGTGATTTATAACTGCACAAATCCTTATTGCAAAGAAGAATGTAGAGGATATTGTATCATGGGAGAAAAAGTATCTTTGAGACCGTTGCTTCCCATAATGAAGAGGTCAAGAAGTTGGATTCTCAACTAGTGGGTAAGAAATTCTTTTACCCGTGATTATTTTTGTTTTTTTTTCCTCTAGGAGTTTATTTTTGTTTGACCAATCTTATTTCTTGAGCAAGTGGTCGAAAACAAAAAGCTCATGAGCTTCGACTTGTACTCAACAGAGATGGAAGCAATGAAGATTAAACTTCAAGGAAACATCACGCTCTGAACAATGTGCTTGGTGAGCTACATAGTGAGGAAAGACTCATCAAGATGATACAATAGCTGCTCACACAAGTACCATTGGGGATCAAGTCGGGATTTTGCAAGATCTGGTGACCACTCGAGAAGGCCAACCAAGTGAATCGATAAAGGAGGCGGTCGAAAGCTGCGAGAAGTTATGCATTAACAAAACTTAAAGCTCATGACCCCAACCTTAATGTGCAACCACTCGGCCGACTTCAAGCGCCTCAAGCGGAAGGAAGACGTCGATGGAGGAGATGCAATCGGTTAGTAGGAAAGTTTCAGAGGAGATCTGATTGGGCTCTCCCTCTTGAGTAGTCTGTAATGAACTTGTGAAAAACAGATTTTGTTGATGTAATCCATCTTGTTCCTCGCAAATCATCTTGTCAAGTAGTTAGTAACTCAAAAGATAATTAACGAATTTAAAGACAAAGAAATGAAGTCAAATGTGATGACTTTATCCTAGCCCCGACTATTTGCTTAGTTTGTGAAAACTAAGTAAATAGTTTTGTTCTCGCAAATCATCTTGTCGAGTAGTTAGTAACTCAAAAGATAATTAACTAAATAAAGACTAAGAATTGAAATCAAATTATCCTAGCCTCGACTATTTCTTTGAGTTTGTTTAGACAAACTAAGTAAATAGTCTCAGAGAAAGGGTTTCAAAACAGAGAGGTTTGTTTAACTTGTAGTTTTTGGGTCTCAATTGTCATGCAATGGTCGAAAGGGTGGTAACGAGTTGACACTAGGAAGTTCCTTCTAGTGGGCGTGACCACGCAGAGAGGAGAGGCTTCGACTAGGTAATGTTAACATCTCCGACTAGTTTAATCAAATCGAGAACGGCAACTTGAGTTAAGCAAACGTCTAGAGGACTTTAAAATATTTACTCGTCCTTCTCCGTGGACTCGACAAGTCTCTCCGGTAGCAAGAGTAGGAAGCCCGAACAAAGCTAGAAGCTCCTTCCAGCAGGCGGTGACCACGTGCAAAGAGGAGAGGCTTCGACTAGATGTGTCTCTTCCTCCCACCGGTTGAGATGAAACGAGTACACCCAAGACGGTTAAGCAAATCGAGAAAGTGCGCTCTTCTTAGAGTATTTTTCAAATTAACTGAAGAAATAAACTAAGGTGAAAAGAGTTGGTCTTCAAAAATATTTCGACTAAATAAAACCCGAGTTCTTTGTGTTGGCCATAAAAGCGAGTAACGAGTCGACACTAGGAAACTCCTTCTAGTGGGCAGGACCACATGCAGAGAGGAGAGACTTCGACTAGGTGATGTTATCGCCTTGACCAAATGTAAAGAAAAGCGGGTGTTTAAAACATAGTCGAAAAATAATGAAAGCACTACTCAAAAGTAAGACAATAGAGATAGAAAAAACGATTCTTTATTGTCAGAATGGTCGGTTACACATAGAACTTGCGAATCGGTCAATGTTCCAAGAATTGAGAGAACCCGCCGCCTTCCATTGCCAATTGTACCGACCTCGACGAGTAACTTCGACCTTTGTGTAAGGACCTTCCCACTTGGGAGAAAGTTTGTTCGATTAGACTTGGATTGGCAAAGCCTCAATACCAAGTCACCTACTGGAAGGTCATGCGAGGTTGAACCTTACGATCGTAGTATCTTCGCGGGGCTTGTTGGTAGATTGCCGAACTAATTAGGGCCTGGTTTCTCCTTTCTTCAAGTAGATTAATATCATCTGCTCGAATTTGTTCTGGTTGGAGTCCGTGAATGTTTCGACTCGTGTTGACCGTATCTTTAGTTAGGAGGAAGCATAGCTTCAAAGACCAAGACTAAAAAGAAAGGTGTTTCTCCAGAGTCTGACCGTAGTTGTACGAATCGCCCATATCTGAGGGTAATTCTTGTACCCAAGCCCCGGCGCTTGATGAGTGGTCAAGACTCGAGTTTTAATTCCTCTCATTATTTGGCCGTTTGCACGCTCGATCGCCCCATTACTCGAGGATGGGCCATGTAGCATAACATAACTTGGTACCCAACTCGTCATAAAATTCACGAAATTTTGCTTTCGAAAATTGCTTACCATTATCGTAATTATTCGACTTGGTACTCCAAATCGAGTAATTACGCATCTCATCATAAACCGTTTTTGTTGCCTGTTGTTATCGATCCACAGTTCGGCTTCAATCCATTTGGTGAACGATCAATAGCCACAAAAGGAACTCGAAACCTCCCGGAGCTTTAGGAAACGGTCCTGTGATATCAAGACCCAAAGTTGCAAAAGGCCAAGATAGAGGTATTGTTTGTAATGCCCGAAATTTGGTTGGTGTATTTGCTCGCTATGAAACCGCATCGACACACTTTTTAACCAACTCTTTAGCATCGTATAGGGCTGTTGGCCAGTAAAAACCTTGTCGAAAAGCCTTGCCGACCAACGTTCTGTAGGAAGCATGATTTCCACAAATGCCACCATGTATGTCGTGAAGGAGTGTTAATCCTTCGCTCATGAATGCATCGCATGAGCACCCCTTGAGTACCTCGTTTATAGAGAACTCCTTCGACCAAAGTATACATTTTGGCTTTTCGGGATAAGCGATCTACCTCGAGATCGTCTTCGGGTACAGAACCCTTCTGAAGATAATCATAGATGGGTGCCATCCATGTATCCTCGTATTCTAGAGAGGCTGTCTCAATAGGAGGTGTCTCGGCTCTTCGACCGAGAAGGCTTCGAGTTGTTCCAAGAAGACTCCTTTTGGTACTTCAGATCTGGAAGAAGCTATTCGAGCAAGCCGGTTCACGAGGAAATTATCCTTCGAGGATGAATTGTGCCTTGAAACCTAAAAAATGCTTTTCTAGCTTACGTATTCCGATAAGTACGAGACATTGTCGGGTTAGAGCACCGGTACTTTTTACCGACTTGATTCACGACTAGTTGAGAGTCTCCTCTCACGAGTAGTCGGCGAATCGAGCGCTTTCACGTCAGATACCGCTTAGCAAACCTTCAGATTCTCGCCACATTATTAGTGGCCCGAAAGTTTAATTGTATGGCATACTTTAAGGTCTCTCCGGTAGGAGATACCAGACCACTCAAACCCGAGCCACTTAAAGTAAGGCGATTCGTCAAAGTACATCGATCCATCGGTCGTGGGAATCGATTAGGGATCTGAGCGAGTTCAGATTTGTCCATTCGGCGACAAAGTCCGCCAAGATCTGGGATTTAACAACCGTTCGACACGAATGGATGTCGAACTCCCCAAGTTCGACCGACCATTTTGCCATGCGCCCCATTGCTTCCCTATTCTCGAGGATCGCTCCCAAGGAAACTCAGGACCTGACTAGTTTGTGCGCTGAAAATAATGCCGCAGCTTCCTCGAAAACATGAGGAGGGCATCTGAAGCTTTTGGACCTGAGGGTAACGCTCCTTAGGTCCGTGTAAAACTTCACTTACGTAGTAAACCGGTCGCTGTACATTTTCACGTTCTACAACCCGTCGCTTGTTGACCGCTGCGGGCGTGGCGCCTAGGTAAACCAAGAGTGTTTCTTCCGCCCCTGAGAGGGCGAATAGGAGCACTCAGAAGGTACCTCTTGACATCCTCAAAGGCGCGTTTGCCTCATTCGACCACTCAAAACTTTCGTGTCTCCTTAGAAGTTTAAAGAAAGGTAGTCCCTTTCTCCCGATCGTGCGATGAAACGACTTAGAGCCGCCATGCACCCAAAGTGAGTTTTCGGACTTCTTTCCGTGTAGTTGGAGGGCGATTTGTAAAATGGCTTTTATCTTTTGATTCGCTTCAATTCCTCGTATAGATACTAGGAATCCAAGCAATTTCTGAAGAGATTCCAAACACACACTTCTCGAGATTAAGTTTTAAGTGATGTTTTACGAGATTGTCGAATGTTTCTTGTAGGTCGGTAATATGATTAAGTTTCTTGATGCTTTTGACAACTAAGTCATCAACATAGGCTTCTAGATTTCGGCCTAATTGAGATGAAAAAGTTGCTGCATCAAGCGTTGAAAAGAAAGCGGCATTTTTTAGACCAAATGGCATTTTGACATAGCAAAATATACCAAATGGTGTAATAAATGCGGTCTTTTCTTCATCGTCTAGACACATATTAACTGGTGATATCCGAATATGCATCTAAAAACTTAACATTTCACAACTGCGCAGAGAGTCAACCAACCGATCGTCTGAGGTAAAGGAAAATCGTCTTTTGGACAAGCTTTATTAAGATCAAGAAAGTCACGCTTTTATCGCCATTTGCCGCTTGACTTTCTAACCATTACAGGGTTAGCCAACCATTCTGGATGGTTGACCTCTCTTATAAAGCCTGCTTTAAGTAGCTTATCCATTTCTGATTTAATAGCATCTTGTCGATCAGGGGCAAATCTCCGCAATTTTTGTTTTACGGGTACTTTGTCAGGCCGTAAGGCTAGCCTGTTCTCGATCACCTCCCTGGGGACTCCGGGCATGTCGGATGCTTGCCACGCGAATACATCTGCGTTAGCTCGGAGGAAGGTGATGAGGCCGTCTTCCTATTTGGGGTCGGAAGTATCCCCGATGCGAACAGTCTTCGAGGGCTCCCCTACGTCCAGAGGAACCTCTTTGACTTTGTCGTTCGGCTTTGGTGCAGCTTTAGGCTTCGACTTGCTAGTCGAAGGCTGACTTTCTTCTCGAGTTGGTATTTGTCCTACCATCTCAAGGGATCGACTATCGCAGTATGCGCCATCTTTTGTCACAATGGATTGTAATTACTCCTTTGGGACTGGCATCTTAATACATTGATATCCATAATGAGTAGCCATTAGGAATTTTGCCAAAGTTGGTCGTCCGAGTATGGCGTTATATGTCAGATCGAAATCGACCACATCAATGGAGATTTTCTCGTCCGAAATTACGGTGAACCAAATGTTAAAGGAAGAGAAACTTGACCAATTGGTTTGGCGAAGATCCGGTACAATCCCATGGAAAGAGTATCGCATCTGGGTCTTACTTTGGTCCCGGTACTTGCATGTCATCGGGGCACTCGTAAATAAAATATTTAACGAGCTTCCACCATCAACCAAAACTCGATTGACCCGACAATTGTTGATGGTGGGTTCGACCACGATTGGGTATCGACTGTCGAGTCGAAGGATCGGCGATCACTCTTCTCGAAAGAAATGGTGACTTCCACCACTTCGTAATTTATTGACGAGAGGAGGATCTATGGAGTTTACCTCGCGTTCGTGACCTTTGATTGTCGCTTTGATTCATATGCCGATGATCCCCGTAGATGTGTTCAATGGTGTGTTGCGGATCTCGAAGCAGCATCTCCTCTTCGTCATCTCAAGATTTATGACCACTTGTTTGACCTACCCGCCGAGGGTGGGAAGTGGTCCTTGTTGCTGTAGTAGTCTTCAAGCTTTCGTTGGAAGACCGGCGATTCTATGAAGGTCATGCCCTTCCTTTTATGGAAAGGACACCACCTAGGCTTATCATTTTTCCGATCGGTAGCTTACCTTTGCCTCTCGTTGAGTGTGGCTTGATGTGCGTGGCTCTTTATTATTCATGACCAATACCTCCTTGGAACCGCTGGGTTTTGACCCTTCATCTTATCTTGGACTTTTTGCTTTCTTATCCTTCTTCTTACCAACCGCCTGCTCTCGAGATGGATTGTCTTCACGATCGATTGTGTTGTTCCACTCGACCGCCTCGAGGCGAGAGTATATCAATCGCCATTTCAAGAGTTCGCGACAGTAGGAGGATTTAAAGCAATATCCTCTCGTTATCCTTCTACTACGGACTCCTGCTTGAAAGCCCCGATGACAGATGAATCGAAACTTAGGAATTGAGTTCTGAACCTAATCAAGCGCTTGATGAAGCGGGCGCAATGTCTCGTTGTCGATTCGTCTCATCCGGTGCAAGTCGTCCTCCTTTCGTATGCATTGTATGTGCCTTGAAATTTGCCAAGAGAAGATCGCGAGATGTTGCTAAGAATAGATCGACTCGAGTGGTTGGTTTAGTAACCACGATCGAGCGGATCCTTCGAGCACGCTTGGAAGGTAATTTGCCATCACATGCTCTCCTCCTCCTGCTTTGCTCGAACAAATTGTTGTGTAAATTTGAAGGAATACGATGGGATTTTGGGAACCATCAAACTTCTCCATGTTCTTTGGTCGAAAACGAGGTGGCAATGACGGCTCGGAGATCGGCGAGAATGCCCGACATCCAAGAATGACTTCTTGACGCCTCCTTTGCGTAAAAGAAGGGTTGATATCATCGGTGGTCGTACTCGGCGATACCCGAATGTGAGTTGACCCGACTGTAATAGGTCTCGGTCCCACGAGGGAATACTCGTAGTTTATCTGCTGCTTGCAGATTTCCATGTCGAAGTGGTGAACGATCACCTTTCCGAGGAGCTTGTTGATCATCAGTCATTTGGAAGATATTTCTTCGAGTAGGAGATCGACACGACTTGCTGTTGCACCGATTTCTACGCGGTGATATGTTGGATTGACTGGTAGCCGAAGAAGTCGTATGGGTACGACTACTTGAATGATGTCGACGAGGAGCTTCCAGCTTTTTCATTGTACTCCGAAGCCTTTGTGCGATCTCTTCAACGAAGAGGTCGTAGCCCGGCATTCGGGCTAGCTCTTGAGTTGGATTCTCGAGCAAATCATTGATGTTGCTGGAGCTCTCGAGCTTCTCTCGATTGATATTGAATACGCCCGAGCAAATTCTTACGAGCTTCAATCTTCTTCCTTGAATTGCCTCAAGATTTTCCATGTTAGACTCTTGAGATTGCCTCAATGAAGCGAGAATGTCGAGGATTTCCTGGCGTTCATGAAGGCGTTGGTCGTGTCGCTTGATGGTGGTGTCCCGCCATTGCCACGAGGGTATGATGTGTGACCTTCGGAAGGGTCTCCATCTCGGTCTCTAGAAGAGTGATCTTGATCGAGGAAGGACAAAGACCTCCCGTTGATGATTCTCACTTGCACTCGAGGCCTCTCCACTTGAGGAGTCGTCGAGAGACACCATCTGGCGACTTGGAGTAATCCTCCAAGTAGGGAAGTCCGGTTATAACTTAGTCTCCGTCGGCAGTGTGACTCATGGAGAGATGGTCGAATTTGTACGAAAATCATGCTTGATCCCGCTCTCTCTGGCGTTATCCAGAGAGAGAGAATCACCAGATGCTGGTGAAGTCCCAGAATTGTGGCTTCTAGAGCTTGCCTCACCAAGTCGAACCGCCTTAGGGGAACTTGGACACTTCGAGGAAAAACTCTCGTCATGTCGTGAGTCCACCAGGTGTGGTCCTAGTCGATTGACCCTTGCCCTTGAGAGGGTAGATTCCTCTCTTGGGACGCATCTTGTTGTGGGGATAAGGATCCTCCTCAACTCCACCGGCGACATTGTCTCTCGGATCTGGGAAGATCCCGGAGGCAACAATGCCATAGGATGAGTCATCACTCGGTCAGAACCAAATCCGGATCCATGTCGACGTCACAGACCGCCAAGTCGAACGGTTCTCCTCGCTCCATTCTCCGCCATGAGTGCATGAGATTTGGAAAACAGAAAAAATGTTTGACAAGAAATTACCGGAAGATCCCCACGATCGGCGCCAAGCGTCGGTGTTTTAGAACCGAACTTACGTAAAGATTGTTTGATTCGGGGTCTCCTAGAATAGAATCATGCAGAGATTGACACGGAATTTTTATATGAGTTGGGCCTTCTCCGGAGAGAATAACAACCCTACTCTGTGTGTGTATGGTATTGAGTGTATCTTGAACAATCGGGGAAAAACTAAGACTATTACAGATAGTGCTTGTATTCTCGATGGCTCGATCTTCTTCTCCTTTCTCTAGTTGCCGCCTTTTATAGTACGTGAAGGAGCGGCATTACTCTGTAAAGCGGCGCCTCATCACCTCTATGAATTCAGCGCATGTTGGTAGTAATTACGGTGTATTAATTCCTCCACGCCGCTCAATGACTATATACCGTAGATAATGGGGTATTACGTGCCATTATTCTCGTAGAATAACAGATGATGATCGTTTGAATCCCTTAATCAATAAGACCCACTTGTCTGCAGGTTCATTTGATTATAAGGTGGTCGTGGTTTGACCTAGTCGTAGAGGAATCTACGACTATGAGGTAGTCGTAGCAAGACTTACGACTATGGGATAGTCGTAGCATAACTTACGACTATGGGGGTGGTCGTAGAAGAACTTACGACCATCCATTTGGTTCTTCCTTCATAACATTAAGGGGTACACTCAGAGTTCACATGACGTCATATTTACCTATAATAAAAATTATAGATAAAAGGTAAAATGAGGATTATTATATCCTCGTCAGAGTTCTACGAAGGTGATGATCGTTAGGTCTTAATCCCAGTCGGTTTGCCTGTGGCAAATTGATGGGATTCCGTTGAAGTTTAGTTTGTTCAACTGATGTTTATTTCATTACTACCAGCCATGCGCGTCTTAATAAATGTAAAATCGACCATAAGGTCGAAATGGTTATTTGTTATTCAAATTACTCATTTATGCTATTATTTCGTCTTGTGTGGATCGATATTCATCTATGTTGATACTGTGTGCACTAGCGTCATCCTGGACTAGTGCATTATACACAGAGGGTCCAGAATTGCATTTTTGGGTCCCGACAACGCCCATCAAGTTCCGTGGGATGTAGTGGATCAAGAGGCATAACGTAACCATTATTTACGATTTTTCATATGCTCAGACTCATAGTTTTTAAATAAATAGACATTCTAATTTTTCAATAAGCATAATTTGAGCCATCAAATAAATGAGTCTTTCCTATAGCAATTCCCTCACTAGCTATCCTTCTCTCTCTTAGACGGTTAAGTCTAAATCAATGAGAGACCAAGCTCTGATACCACTTGTAGGACTAAGGATAACCGACTAGAGGGGGTGAATAGGAGGTTATAAAATATTCTTACTTTCTAAAATTGTTTCCTACAATTTTAGAGCTAAGCAAGATTTATATTGTAATTCAAGACCTACTCAATTTTAGTAAAGCTATGGCACCACAAAACAAGACTCTACAAATATATCTCTAGCACAACTAAATAAGACAACCTCAATTTGCAAGAAATATAATTGCGGAAAGTATAGGCAAAGAAATAACCAAATGATGACTCACTATGTTTTGCCGTGGTATCGAAGACTTGCCGGTCTTCACTAGTCCACATTGAGGAAAGCCCAATCAACTTGGATCAGCTCCACGAATTAAGCCTTACTTCTCGATTTCACTAGTGGTTGTTCTTCCTCCGCTCCGGAGATGGCGAACATCAAACCACTCACAATTTGGCCCTAGGCCTCTTCACAATCTCCTTGAAGAGATCACCGCGTGAACACCCGCTAAGCCGTCTAGGTGTTGGCAAACACCAAGAGTAAAGAATCACAATCTTCGCTTGATGACAATCAAGTGCTAAGGATCAATATAGAATGAATGCACTTGAATTTTGCCCAACAACCTCACAATGAATGTAACAAGTGTATATGAGGTGTAGAAAGAATACTCTTAGCTCAAGGATGTTAAATGAGGTCTCTCTATTCTGTCCTTGAGCTGGTGGAGGGGTATTTATATCCTCCCACAAACAAATTCGACTGTTGGAGGCAAAAACCCTGAAGTTTTCAGCACGAGCGGTAGTACCACCGTTCAATGGCCGATACTACCGCGCTTCCTTCAACTGAACAGTAACGACTAGCGTAGACGTAATTAATGCCTCTGATCTAGCCATTGAAAATGTGGCACGGTACTATCACCATTGATCATGCGGTAGTTCCGTCCTTCGGTCATTCTGTTCACATAGGGCGGTACAGCCGCTTTCCTTTGAGGCCCATAACAAGCCCTATTTGAAAATAATGTACCACCTACTAGTTTTCGGAAAGACCGGGTTGCGGTAGTTCTGCTCAGGATTTGCGGTCATACTGGGGCGTAGTAGTTCCGCCAAATGAACTCTGGTACTACCGCTTACCAGGTGAGCAAACAAGCTCCTAAGGGTGTCACTCTGTAAAAAACGAACCGTCAACTAGTTTTTGATCCGACTAGGTTGCGGTAGTACCACACCACTTTCCGGTCATACCGTTGTGCGGTAGTACCGACAAGTAAACGTCGGTACTACCGACTTTTCTGAGAAAAACTTAGTTGGCTTTCAAAACAAACTCTAAGTTCATGCATGATCCTAGATTGATCCAAATGACATAAGAACATGCTATCAAGGTACTAGTCATGATCCCTCTTAATAGTACAATATTTAACCTAAAATCCGGTTTTCCATCCTTTTCTCCTAAGACCGGTAAATACAAAAAGGATCATAGACTACTTGTACCTTGTCTTTGAACCATATGGATCTTCATGTTGACCTTTAGCACGCATCTCCAGGTTGTTATAATCATCATCGGGACTAAACCTTTAAAACACTCAATAAATATGTTAGTCTCATATTCACATATTGTCATTAATTACCAAAAATTATTTAGGGGCCTAGATGCTTTCAAACAGAATGAGGTTGTGACAGCGAAAATGGCAAGAACATAGGCGCAAGGCGGTGTGGAAAAGCGGCGATGGCCACTAAAGGCAAAAGAATGGTATTCTAAGGCCGCCGATGGCTCCAAAGCGCGGCAAGGAACCGACTCGGTGAGGGCACATGCAAAACACCTGCAACATTTTTTTCAACGGGTCGCAACATCCCCGTGAACAGTATGCAACATTTGTTTGAACAGACCGCAACATTTTTTTCAACAGGTCGTAACATATCAAAGATTAGTATGCAACATTTTTTTATGGGTCGCAACATATCAAAAACGCAAAATTGGGTACTCACCCGACGGGCACGGAGGAGGCAGCGGCGGCAGGCTAGCGGAGCGGCTACCTCTTGGTCGCCTGGGACGGCAGCAGGCCCACGGGGAGGAGGGTCGGGCCGAGCTAGCCGCCGTCGAGGATGGCGGCGCACCTGGTGGCAGCGGCAGGCAAGGGCGACGTGAGCGTGGGTCCGCCGCCGCCGCTGGAGAGTGTCCCAAGTGTCTTCATTGCGGCCATCTCTAGGGAGAAGTTTTGTCTGCTTGGAGAGAGAGATAGAGAGAGAGGCATGGGAGGAATGAGTGGCTCAGGGGTGGGGTGGGGAATAAGCATTTCTGAAAAGAGTGAGATGAGGTGAATGGAAGGCCAACGCGGGCGGGACGTGCGAGGCATCCAAGGAAAAAAGCTCGCTCCAGACGTAGGAACAGTAGCATTTGCCTTATCGTTTTTTGGTTAAGTTCCTATGTTCCAAACAGTCGTATCAATCCTTGGTGCTAAGAACAGAGCTCGTACCATCTAAATTAATGTCAGATAAAATGTACCCAAGCAATTTAATTACATATACCACATAAATCACCCCCTATTTCCTCAAACAAAAGCATCTGAATTTCAAGCTTCTAATCCAGTCGAAAGGAGGGCTGAATCTTAAAAGAATGCAACAAAACAACAACGGACATTGATCTTTCCAACACATACACATTTACTGCGGCAGTACCTACCACAGCGCCAGGAGCTGGGCCAACGCCACTAGCACGGCAGTCACCATGGAGCTGAGCGGCGCGGCCGCCGCCGAGGTGGCGATCTGTATGGTGAAGTTGCACGCCGCCGTGGACGGGTCGGTCTCGGTGGGCAGCGCGAGGCCCTGGAAGTTGCAGGCGTCGTCCTTCTGGTTCTGCGCCTGGAAGTAGGAGTTGAACGCGTAGGAGGCGTTGCCGTTGGCGTCCATGCCGTTGCACGTCGAGCCATAGCCGAGCGGCGTGCAGTCGGAGAACGTGCACGCGTAGTCGATGTTGGCGCCGAGCTTGCCGAGGTCCTTGGCCTTGGTGTTGAGCACGCACCACGTCTTGGACAGGTACTTGACGCCCTTCGCCGGCACGAGCATCGTGTTCCGGTCCTTCCCGGTGAGGTCCATCGCGTACTTGGGCTGGCCGTCGTACCGGAGGATGCCCCAGTGGCGCTCGAAGTTGCCCGGCGACACGCTCTTCTGGTCCTCGTCGACGAGCCCGAACAAGTACACCTCGATGTACTGGTTCGGCCGCGCCGGCGTGCCCGCGTTCGCCGCCAGCCGCTTGAGCAGCCCGGCGTAGAACCGCTGTGCGTAGGACGCCTTGGCGTGCTTGTCGCCGTCGGTCGGCCAGCCGACCTCGCCGACGATGATAGGCATGTCGCCGTGCCCCACCGCCTTGAGCGCGGCCACCAGCGTGTCGAAGTTGGCGTCGAACACGTTGGTGTACATGATGCCGTTGTCGTTCACTGGCGTGGCGCTGCCGTCGAAGAAGGCGAAGTCGAGCGGGAAGTTGTCGTTCAGGTACAGGCTGATGAACGGGTAGATGTTCACGGTGAAGGGCGCGTTGTTCTTGGCCAGGAACTTGACGATGTCCGTCATGACGCCGGAGATGTCGGCGCGGAAGCGACCCGCGGACGGCACCGGGTTCTTGGTCGGGGAGTTGTATACGTCGGCGTTGAGAGGGACGGTGGCCTTGATTCGGTTGCCCATGCCGGCATCGTTGAGCGCGTTCTGGATGTTCTGCAGCGCCGGGAAGGTGACGTGGATGAACGAGCCGTTGTATGACTCCAAGAATGGCTCGTTGCCGACGGCCACGTACCTGCAAGAGAGGAGCACAAGAAGCTCAGTTTTCTGATTTCTGACAGACCATGGCAATTGGCAAGCATGCAAAATGAGAAGAAAACTCTTGCTCTTTGTAGTACAAATTTTGCAATCGAAACATCTTTCGTGTGCAATGAAGTGAACATCTCAAAGTATAATTTTTTTCACTGGTTTTTAAGTTCGAAAGTCACTGCTAGTTCAGAATGCCAGGAGACTGGGAAAGAATAATGCTGGTACAGTTTATTTGAGAATTGTGCAAGATTGGGATTTTTCATCTCACTACCTCCATAAATAGTCTCTGTGCTTACGGCATCTCCAATAGTTAGAGACAACCTTGTCTCTAATATATACTACATCATCTTTAGAGACAACATCCCTAATAGATAGTCTCTAATACACTCTCCAACATTTATATCTTATAATTTTTTTTTGGAACGGGGCTATATGTCAACTAGAGTAGATTAATATATCATGTCTTGTTTCACGTGCACGACAGTTTCTTCAGGAAAAGACGGCACGTACTCTCTCTCCTCACCCTCTCTCTTCCACGTAGAATTTTGTTGACGTGTCATAGCTAAGAGACGATAATAAATACACTATTGAAGATGTCCTTACAACAATCATCCAGAAACTGAGGAACAGTGATTGACCAAATTACTGCTAAGTGACCTGTACTGGTTTGTGTTCTACTACTACCAGCAACTAGTCAGGGAACTAACTACAAAGTGAACTAGTTAAAAGAGTGTAAAAGACAAAATCCCCTCTTAATTGGTCTGGAAATTTCAATCAGTGCAAAACAAATTTTAGTTCCCCCGACAGGTTAAGATTTTTCCCTCTGTTTTTGAACAGTATCCTCAAACTCTCGTATTATACGTTTATTATTACTTTCAAGAATCACGCGAAAAATAGCCCAAATGATTAGCAACCATCCGTAGCTCCCACTGACTATCAAAGGCCATAAAAGAGTATTCTTTATTCCTGTGCTCCAAACCTGTCGTAAACGGGTCGCATCGTTGACCCCACCCATACAAGTGGACCGAAAAGTCGAATTAATTTAATACCCTATTATTCAGTTTTAATAAACCAATCATCAAAGATGACAATTGACAACCATCCTTGCATTATCCATGCTCCAAAATGCCCTCCTAAGAAAATGTGATACCTTGCACGACCAACCAAGCGTGCCAACAACCTCCTCCACTGGCCACTGTCCCCTCCAACCAACCAACAACCCGCATCCAAAAAAACACACTTTGATGCTTATGCAATATCCACAAACATCACAATGTTGTGCCAAAAAAAAACAAGAAATTCAAGCATATATCGTTATCGCGAACGCTCTACGGGTTGCTATGCTGTGTTGTGTTGCACTGCTGAATCTATCAAGGGTAACGTGATCATCGAGAACGTTTGCCATATGTAGTAAGATACAGGATAGACATGGCGTGCGGTGGCGGCTGAGAGAGAGACAGAGAGCTCACTTGATGGTGACGCCGCCGTCGAAGTCGTAGCGCTTGACGTTGCGCTTGACCCAGTCCTTGGCGGCGCCGGAGTCGCCGGCCATGTCACGGAGCATGTTGTTCGGGATGGCGAGCATGACCTCGACGCCGCTGCCGGCGAGCGCGCTCATGGCGGCGAAGTCGGTGTCGAAGAGCTTCACCTTCTTGATGCCGTTGTCCTTGAGCAGCTGCACCACCGCCTTGGGCGGCAGCGGGTGCGACGCCTGCGTGCCCCAGTTCATCCCCAGCCCCTCCGCCGCCGCCGGCCGCCACACCACCGCCGCCACGGCCACCAGCAGCGCTGCGGCGAGCCTCGCCATTACTGGTTGGACCCGGACGCAATGCGATTTGCTACTGTTTCAGCTCCGTGGCGAGGTGGAAGAAAACCAATACGGTCTCCTTCTTGAACCAATACGGTCTCCTTCCAAGAACCAATGGGAACCGGGCAGGACTGCAAAGACCTCAAGATTTCCGCGCCGGAATCCGGTAAAGATAGCAGCTTGGCAACGAAACGCTACGGATTTGGATGGATTTTGGGAGTTTTGACGCCAATGATTGGGGAAAAGTATTGGAACCGGACTGGTAAATCTCCAAGATTGGGGCTCTGCTCCCCGTGACCACCACAATCCAATCCAGCTCGGAAAAGCTGGAATCCTCAATAACTCACCAATAAAAGAGCAGGCTATGAACTTGCTGCTACAGACAAGAACAAGCGGAAGCAAGGAAGAAATTGAGAAGAAGAAGAAAAATCGAACGTTTGAATCGAGCAGGCAGCAGGAGCAGAGGTCGCTGCACGGGAACCAAGGAGCCAGGAGAAGAGAGACCAGCTCAAAAGGAAGCATTGAAATGGTGGCCTGGTGGGCGATCAGCAGAGTAGTTGGCTGGGCCGGGGAGGGGAGCGGAGGGGCGTTGCGGTAATTTTGGGCGGGGCGAGCACGAGTATTTTGAGAAGACGTGGCAGGGATCACACGTGGGGCCCAAGAGTAAGAATATTCTACCGCCAAGTGGGCCCGGTGTATGGTAGGGTAGTAGGTTTCTACGCGGACCTTTCGCCCGTTCTGATGTGGGACTACTTTTTAGCAGTGGAGGAAGTTGATTTTTGGGAGGGCATTTTGACATTTTTATCTCTCTGATTATGAAAGGACTTTGATTTTTCAGATGTCTTTTTGCAACGGAAGCAGTAAAAGCCAGGGTGCCTGGTTTGGCCGTACTGGTAATCGCCCGTTGCGTCGAGCAAATGTACCAAAATACCCTTCCATAGCTTTTTTGGGTAATGAACCGCCCATTCATTACAAAGAGGACGTTGGATCAAGTCTGGTGGTTCATACAGCCAAACTGATCCCGAATGGAGTTCAGAGAATCTAGCTAGCAGATGAGCTACTTCATTACAGTTGTGCTTAACATGAATGAAAGCACATTTAGAAGGGGGGCAAACGAAAGTTTAATGTCGCTAACGAGAGTTGTCGTCGTCGTCGATCTGTTGCCCTTAGGATTGTTCAGTTTCTGCACTAGGGACTTACAGTTTGATGCCGCAATGATCTGCAGGTGTCCTCTCTCCTAGGCGAACTGCACTACCTTTCTCATTGCCATAGTTTCAGCAATTACAAGATTGGTAACATACGAAAATAGCTGACTGCAAGCAGCCAGGAAATCACGTGTGGCTTCTTATTACCGCTCCCATTCCCATACGCATTGAGTCGGCAAAAATGGTAGCATCCACGTTCAGTATCACCAAATTCTCCGACGGCGGTGTCCATTTTGGAACAGAGATTGGACTCGCACCTTGTGGAAATACTTGGTTGAAAAGTGTGCAACGAAAACATATCCACATACGCTTTAATCTTTACATAAATCCTTTGAGGGTGGCTTATCCATTCACCATGTTTGACCTCATTGTGCGCCTCCCACAGACGCCAAAAGGTAACGGTAAACATCATCGCTTCCTCATCTGAAGCGACTGCAAGAATCCCCATCAGCCATTGTTTGAAGTTCACGTAAGATTTCTTCCTGAGTTTAACTCCATGGTGTTGCTTCATCAATTTCCAAATCTTGGCTGTATATGGGCATTGAATGAACAAATGCTCTAGAGATTCTTCACGACTACAGAAAAAACAAGCATAAGTACTAGGTATATGCCGCCGCTTGAGTTGGTTCCCCATAGACAAGCAATCATGTGCCATCCTCCAGAATATAAATTTCATCTTCTCCGGGGCCTTAACTGACCAGAGCTTCTTCTAATTTTTCTACATGCAAATAGAATTAGAGTGCTCGCCTCCACCATTGGCGCCCTGATCAAAATAAAACTGATGCACCCTAGCGAAATTGTACCCTGACTTAGCTGAATAAGTACTTGATTTTGTATGTGCCCAAGATATAAAATTATAGGGAAATTGGCTACAGGGCACTGCAAATTGTCACACTTTGCCAAGGGACATCCAAAAAACATGGTTTCGCCAGAACACACTGCAAAAGGGTGTAATTTTGCCATAGGACACTGAGTGCACTATTTATCATTTCCAGCCCGAAGGGAGAGAGAAAATTTCGAAAAGGGCAATTTTGCCCTTCAGTCGGACTTGGCTGAGACGGGCCTTCCATAGTCATCAAAGTCTAGAGGCGTTTGACAGGTTGAAGGCTGAAGAGAAGGTTGAAGACTAAAGAGAACGTTAAATTGTAATAGCCTTTGCATCGGTCTAATCGGTTTCAAAAATTTTTCAGAGTAGTAACAGAGGCAATGTCGTCGCCTCGATCAATTGCTCTTCCTTCAATAATCAAGCAATACAATCAACAATCTGTACAAATCCACGCGAGTAGGAGCGTGAGAACAATTACTTAGTTACAATTCTCTCTCGTGCGCAGGGGAAAAACGAAACTGAGGAAAGATAAGAAAATAATGTGTTCTTCTCCATGCTGCTTCTTTGTTCTTCCCAACCAAGCCGGAGGCGTCGCATTCGCGTTGATTGATTTGGACGTAGAGGCAGCTCTCCACCTCCTCCTCTCCATCCTCCCTACCGCTGGAGCTGCAGGGCACATCCGCGACCACAGCCCGCACGCGTAGGAGGCGGCGGCTGGCGGCCAAAGGCCAATAGGCCGGTGGAGGCGCACGGGAGGGCACGACGTGTGCCGCATGCTGTCCCTGGACCTCGCCACCCCAATCACGTGCCACTACGACATTTCATCGAACGAGTGGTAGTACATTAGCAGGCCCCCGTCGGTGTGCAGGACCACCTTGGGAGTAGCCGCGCAGCGCGCCTCTCATCCATGGGGCTCCTCCTCCACGACCCAAGAACAAGACCGGTGTGATGGTCCCTTCGATCTTGCGCCCGATGGCGGCCTGCCCTGGCCGATGGCGAGGCCGGGCAAGACGGGACATCCGGCGGGGAATGGGGACACGAGGCATTCGTCGGTGGAGCCGGTGTAGTAGAGCTAGTAGACAGCGGAGGACGGGAAGCGGCAGGAGGAGGAGGCGGCGGCGGAAATGAGGAGGACGTCTAAGGGGCGGACGGTGGCGGTGTCGAAGGCCCACCATCGCATGGAGGGCACCAAGGGGTTTGTCAAGACAGGAGGCTCCAGCAGAGGGTCTGTCGGGAGTTAGCGAGGACAACACGTGCGCCAGAGTTGGCGAGGGCGACGGGCGCAGTGCCGACCGAGCCGAGGGTAGGGGAATGCGGCGCCATGGAGGAAGAAGTCGACGTGTTGATAGAAGAGGAAGAAAGGGGAGAAAGGGGAAGAAGAAGAGGAGGTAGAAGGAGAAAGGGCAAAATAGACAATTCATGTGCTTTCTCCCTCCCCTTTGACTCAGAAATAATAAAATAGTCGCATTGATGTCCTACGACAAAATTACATGTTTTTACAGTGTGTTTTAGCTAAACTTCGCTTTTTTGATGTTCATTGGCAATACGTGACAAATTGCAGCACCTTGTAGCCAATTTCCCCTAAAATCATCGTAGGGATCAACACTTAGGGGGATGTATAGTATCTTCTCAACATCAGTATCTCTATAGTAAAGTTTCAGCAAATCATCATTCCATTCCCCCGTAGATTCAAAGATGAAGAACCTTACAGTCTTAGAATCCGGCACCGGTATAATTGGCTTAATAGGCTGATTTCCATCACCTGGGATCCACTAATCAGCCATGACTCTTATGCTCTTTCTATCTCCATCTGTCCACAGTGCACCTTTCTGAATTATCTCCTTCACGTGCATAATGTTGCGCCATATGTAGGAGGTTGTTTTTGTACACATAGAAGACTATAAATTCGTGTCAGGGAAATAACAACCCTTCAGAACTCGCACACAAAGAGTCCAATTCGATCAGGAGTCACCAACACTGTCGTGCAAGCATCACCTGATTAAACAATTCCATGTCTTTGAACCCCATCCCTCCTAGCGCCTTTGGTTTTGTCAACCAATTCCAACACCTCCAATGCATCTTCTTTTTGCTATTCTCAAAACCCCACCAGTGATTTGAGATGGAGGTTCTCAATTTGCTGCATATCGTGGCTGGCAATCGAAAGCAACTCATAATGTAGGTTGCAATCGTTTGTGCCACTGATTTTAGCATTACTTCCTTTTTGGCCCTAGACAATGGCCGATCACTCCATCCTTGTGTCCACCACACCATATCAACAATAAAATTGAGTATTCTTGACAGAGATCAGTCAACCCATTTGGTATGCCTAGATATGTTGATTGAATTGCCTTTGAATGTGCTCCTAAACATTCCTTAACTCTACTTCAGACTCTTTCCTCGTAGCACGTGCCAAAAAAATAAAGATATCTTACGTCAGAAGTTCACACGACTGAGGACCGCTATAATAGACATCAATAACTTGCTTCAAAGTGATATTAACACTCCATTTGCCACACCGTGTGAAGAAAATAGTGTCACCCCCAAAGAGCAAATGAGATATCGATGGGTTCCCGACCCAATGCGGCGTAATGGGGCATGGAGACTCCTTCAGTTTGTTGCAAGCGGTGGTGGTGCCAAAAAAATTCACACGTGAGATATTGAGACTCGAACGTATATGACCCATAGAGATGGCAATTTCCCGGCGCGAAACATGGGCGGGATCTACTAGGCTAGCAGGCGGGGTTGTTCTCCCCCACGGCTCGGTGGGGACTCGTAAAATTTATAAATATATTATTTTGTTTATAAATTATTATTTAAAATGTATTCTTTTCTTATATATTTAGAGTAAAACTTCAATATATATGTTTAGATATAAATTTTGAAGCTATATTTTTGGGAAAAAGTATACGTAAATACTTATAAATTAATAAATAAACTTAATTTTTTTATAAATAATTTAATACATTTTTAAATCCTCAATGACCCTTGTGGGGGTTGGGTCCACACGAAAACCAGAGGCAGGGCCATCTGTCCCCCGAGAGGCTTAGGGCTTGTTTGGATAGGAATAGATTAGAACCAATCCCTTCGAATTGGAAGAGATTTTAGTTCAAATTCCGAATCAATCCGTGTGAATTGAGTCGGATCACAATGTATCCAAACAAGTTCTTAGTAGAGTCAGGACGGGCCTGTGACCCGCCCCCATTGTCACCCTAATGATCCCCGCAACAACAAACATGCAGTTACGTGAAGCCTCGTCCTGATCGAGTTTCGGTTGTGCACTTGTGTTGCTGTCCGAGCTACCGCATACGTCGACGGCTGCTGTTTGTGTTAAATTTGAACTACGAAAATGGCCTATTGGCAATAAGCATCGAATCTAAACTAGTACTACTGCGCATGTGTACAAGCATTAACCGGAGAGTTCTGTTTCGCTCGGGATGTTAAAAATTTCAGATAGTTGGGTGAGAAAAAAAGCTGGTTGGTGACTTGGGCTACCTACTATCTCCCTTCGGTTTCATGTGTTTTCCTTTTCCCTGTAAACGCTGGAAGCCTGGAACCTCGTGTCCTTTAGACCTGTTCACCGGTGGCATAGCCCCAGCCGGGACTTGAAAGCCCGGCAAAAACCAATTAAAATAATAAGAATTTTTATTCTCAAAATAAATTAAATATTAATTTTTATTCTAAAAAGAATAAAAATATTTTAAAAACAGAAAATGTATTTTTGGCCGGGCCGGGCTTGGACAGAGCATGCAGATCTTGTGTACGAGGTGGGAGTCTTCCTTAACCACGAAGCAGGAAAATTTACGTTAGTTAATATATATATATATATATATATATATATATATATATATATGTTTGTTTAAGTGGTATATTGAAAGTTATGTGTATATATATACACATGTATACACACAAATATATATGTGTGTATACATGTTTTATATATATATATATATATATATATATATATATATATATATATATATATATATATATATATATATATATATATACACACATATATATATATGAAAATGGTATGGTACTCACAGAGTACGTGCTTTATCTTCATATACCACTTAAATCGTATAATGATACCTCTTTATCAATTTGAGTATACTCAATAGCAATTATAAGATACCCAAAGTGAGTTTTATGAAAAAAAAATTCATGAAAGTCCACCTTTTATAACAAAATTTGAGTATATACTTCTTTTATATATGAAAAAGGGTATATGGCAAAAATAAAAGGCTCCAATGAAAAATTTTCAATCAAGTCGTATTGGAGTATCTTACAATTGGTATTTAAGTATACTGAAAATGATAAATAAGTATAATATATCCGTCTAAGTGGTATATTGAAAGTGAGAGTATGTACACCTGTGAGTATTTAAAAGTACTTAAACGCAAGCGTTATATATATATGTGTGTGTGTGTGAAAGGAAAAAGAGTTATTTACAAGAGGATAGAGAAGAAAGGAGAATGTACAGCCTAAACAAAGGCAAATGAACTTATTACAAAGAGTCTACTACCAGTCCAAATTTTGTTGTTTATGATATATGGGAAGACTGTTTAGAAGTAATTAACGGTCGCGTATGTTGTACTACTTTTCTCCGTAGGAAAGTTGAAAGTAGTATCCATGGTGGAGGCCATCAAACTTGGACGCTGGGGCCTGACTGAATAAGCCAATGCATGCCCGTCTAGACACGGTGGCATTGCTACAATCCTCTCTTCGTCGCGCAAACACGTCAAAGCCTGACTGCATAATGCTAAAACATGTAAGCTATTTGACGTGGTTCGATCATGGGGCTTAATTGAGCACCGCGAAGTCTGAACTGACAGAGAGAGAGAGAGAGAGAGAGAGAGCAAACCAACGACTCTTGCAGTTGCAGATACGGTACAAATCATCTGGGAAAAGGAATTGCAATGTGCTCTTCTTCTTAAAAAGGGGAGAGGGAGAGATGCTGGACCTTCGTTTGTTCTTAAAAAGGAGAGAGGGAGAGCAACTTGCAACAAGTAAGTTGATCGACCGTCGTAAAATAATAAAGCACGCACCAAACAGACGAGCTGGGAAGGGACAAAAAAAAGGAGCATGACGAGTTGCACCAGCCGGGAATCGAACCCGGGTCTGTACCGTGGCAGGGTACTATTCTACCACTAGACCACTGGTGCTTTGTTGAGCGTTTTTAAACGAAAAATATATAATGAATAAACAGTATGCATAGTCGATACTGAAATGAACCAGAGGCAAATAATTGCTCACGCGGGCGCACACACAGCTCACGTGATAATTGAATCACCTGGGTCATGACTTAGGGATTGTTTGGCACTGCTATAGCTTTTCTCAAAAGCAGCTTTCAGTTAAATTGTAGGGCTGAATAACTGAGCTGAAAATGTTTAGTGTTTGTCTGTCTGCCTTTTAGATAGGCTGACGACAGCATATAATATGGAAATGTCTGAAATGCCTTTGAGGCAAATGATGACTTCTTTGGTGCCGTTTAACGACAGTTAACAGAATTGACGACAACCACCGCAATTAACGAAAATTAACGCAATTGACTGTAATTAACGACAATTAACGCAATTGACTGTAATTAATGACAATTAACGCAATAGACCACAATTAACGATAATTAACTCAATAGACCGCAATTAACGACAGTTAACAATAAAAAATATCACAATAAACAATAATTACATAAATAATTCATTTATAACAGGAAAAATAAAAATTAAATTAAACAACTAAAATAGAAGGAAAAAACTAGGCGGCGGCGGTCCACCGTTTTGTGCTCCAATTGCTCCCATCGTATCTGCCTACGTCGTACGTCACTGCACCCATGCCTCTTCCCTGCCTTTTTCCCGCACTAGCGGAGACACCGAAGCACGCCCACGAGTTCTTGCCGCGACGGCATTTTCTCACCGCCCATCTCGCGCATTTCTCATAGCTATTTAAGCATCCATGCGCGTCATCATCTCTCAAGCTCGCCTCTCGTTCCATCTCGCACTTTCTCTGGGCTTCTAGCTCCCTGAATCGCAGAGAACGAGAGTGTCGTTCTCGACGCCAGTGAGCAAGCCTCACACCGCCATTTGCTTTGGTGAGCTTCCTTGCCCTCGCCACCTGCGTCACCATGTGTCCCTTACCTCACTGATACTCCCTCTTTTCTTGATGTAGCTCCAAGAACCCCGTAGCATGATCGCATCGTCATCTTCTTCACCTCCGACGCACACCCCATTTCGGACCTTCGCGTTCTCGACACTCTGGTGAGCTTGAATCTCACATGACTACATCATGTCGCGTTCCATACTCCACTAATGATCCTTCCTTGCTTAATATGGACCCAAGCTCAGGGGATCACCGGAATCGAGCTCTTCCACGAATCCGGCCATCGCAACCATTTTCATCGATTGTCGTCACTTTAGTGAGTCACTAGTCGATTCCTTGTATCCTTACCATCCTCAGCGTGCATGCAAGCTAATGCGTACCTCCTTGTAGCATCTCTATCACAGTAGCATGTCGTCGCCGTGAGCCACCTCTGCGCCACCACAGCTCAACGTCGCCAAGCTACTCCGGCCATTCCCCGACGCCATCAAGGACCTTAGTGAGCTTCTGGTAGTCCCCTAGAGCTTTTGTGCGTATTAGATTAGACGATTAGCTAGTGTAGTATAGACTTCACCGTGGCCACCCATGGTGCTGTCGTGGGAAGTGTTGTCGCCGTTGCTCCAGTGACCATTGGTCCCCGAGCTACTGCATGTAGCATCGTAGATACCTCCTAAAGCCTATACGCACCACCTTTTGTCGCCAATTTGCTCCATGCGCGAAAGCCATTTCGGACCCGAGGCACTCCGCCGCTCCTCACTGGTGTAGCGCCACCTCCGTCTATCTCTTTGGCCTCCACCACCATTCGGTGGAATCGCCTTTGAGAGAGGAACCCATTTTGCCCGTTAACAAAAAAAGTTAAGTGCAATAAGTGTATGACAGGTGGGACAAGCCAAAAAGGTTAACAAAAATCTAATTTCAAATGTTTTAGTAAATGTGTCACTAACATGCTGGACTATTCACTATTCTCGATTTTAAGACACGTGTAAAACCCGAGAGACTAACATGTGGACCTTAGTCGTCAGATAATTAAAATAAAAAATATGTTTAATCATTTAGTTAATAAATAATGATTCTATGACATGTGGAACCGCATCTATTTTATAAATAAAAATCCAGAAAAGAAAAGTATGAGTCACTGACAAGTAGGCCCACATGTAAGTTAATAAAAATCGAAAAAAATGAGAAAAGTCGCTTTCAGATCAGAGAAAAATATGCTTTCTCTATTGGAAAGCGTAAATCTCAGTAGAACTCAAAGGAAAATACGTTTTCTCTGTTGGAAAGCGTAAACCTCAGAGAATATGCTTTCGACATCACCCTTTTAATAATTGTTGGATTTTTAAAACCGAAGCAAATTGAATTGTTAACAACCTTTGCATACGAAGTCAAAATTGAATGAATCTTTTTTATAAATTCATCTAAAATCATGCTCTATCTGAATATGCAAAATATTTAATTTTTTTTGCAATTTAAATTAATTTTCTATATTTGATTTGCTTCCGGCTCTTTTTATTAGACGTCGATTGTTCGAGCGAAATTATTGTACTTTTTTTTTGCAAAATCTATTATGCATGTGTGTATGTTTGCTTAAAATTGCTATATTATGGGGTAACGGTAGTTATAATCCTATTCAATGCATGATCCTCCTTGAAATATTGGTATCCTTACTATTGTAGCCAATAGGTTATGGTTTAGGCAATAGATGATGTGGATTTGGGTATTTCAAGTGCGAATATAACACAAATACTTAGCCGGGCTCTAGATTTACTAAAATTAGAAAATAGATGAAATGCTGAACATGAATTTGGGAGATTTTAAAATGATGGTCCAGAGGGGTTTACCTCTATTATTTTGTATAAAAATAAAAATAAAAAACTTAGTTTGTGATGCGGACGAGTTATATTATATTCTGAGAAGTGTATCTCACAAGTAGATAGGGGGAGATCCTCGCCCGGGTCAATTAAGGACCGAACGCCAGTGCTCCCAATCTAAACCCTAAACATACAACCACATGTGCCGGTATGGGACGGTCTTAGCTAATTAAGTCATTAAAAACTGGCATTGCATGTTGGTAGGTCATGGTAGTGCGATCACGACCTGTGTAGGCATGTTCGAAGGGGCCCCTTCACCGAGGTGTTAGGAACAAAGCCTTCCGACACAACAGTGAATGCCTCACTGAGACGGGGGTGTACCCGGGTGAAGTGAGGGTGTTCATTCATTGGGCTAGTGTAAGGTTAGGACTAGATGACTAGATGATGTAAAGGCTTCGATGCGTGTTCTAGACTGCTTACCAAAGGATAGTAAGTGGTGGTATCGATGGATGCCAAACAAACTAGAAAATTCATATGCTATGGGTAAAGTTATATACCTCTGCAGAGTGTAAATCTATTTAAATAGCCATGCTAGCGGTCATGAGCGTGCTTGGTACGGTCCATCCATTATAGTCTTGGTTTTTGAACAAAATGGTTCTTGTTGGAAAATGAGGGAATATTTTGTTGTTGATATTTGAGTTGAGTGTCATGTCTATGGTTGGAAATAAGATGTTGATCACAGCCGAGGAGGGTTGCGATTTGTTATTTATTCAAGTACTTACTTGTTGTTCAATATCTATTTAACTGCACTTTAAATTCTCGTTGCAAAGTACTATGTTATCGATATTGCAAATAAAACTTGCTTAATGCTGAAAATAACTTATAGCATAGAGCATCATCCCGTGTTAGCCATGCATATATGTAAAATTTGTGATACACTACAAGTCTTGCTGAGTATGCAATGTACTCAATCTTGCTTAAAATGTTGTTCAGAGATTGTAACATCCTAATTTTCAGGGCATTTTGAAATTTTCAAAATAAAAATCACCAATTGATTTTTCTTGAATTGTTAAAGCTTAATTGGAGATTTGAAATAAAAATAATTTAATGTGAGTAAATCAAACTTCAATTAAATAAAAATTGTTTTATTTGATTTTATGGTTTTATCTTGGATTTCCTTTTTCCAAGACCTTGTTATTTTCTTTGAGTTCTTTTTATTTTCTTTTCAATTTTCATGAATCTCGGAGTCTTTTCGAAGCTTCAAAAATTAAAATGAACCATTTGTATTTTACTGAATTAAGTAAAGCTTAAATTGAAACTTCAGAAAATGAAAACATTTTAAATGATTAAATCAAACTTTAATTAAATTCAAAAGAGTTTATTGGATTTTTACGGGTTTTCTTGGATTTTCCAAGTTCTTTCTTTGTTTCTTGCACTCGATCTGTTTTATTTCTTTTCTGTCTTCCCAAAATTATTTTATTTGTTGTAAAATTTAATTTAAATTATTTAATTTAAAGTGGGATTTCTTTTGAAGCTTTAAAAATAAAATAACCATTTGGATTTTATCGGTTTAATTTAAAGCTTAAATTGAATTTCAGAAAGGAAAAACATTTTAAATGGCTAAAATAAACTTCAAATAAATCCAAAATTATTTTATTTGATCTATTCAGGTTCCAACATATTTTATACAATTTTATTTAATTTTTTGGATTTTCTTTCTTTTTCTTCTTTTCTCTCTCCTACTATGCTTCGTCCTGTTGCTTTCTTCTTTGTCTTCTTCCCGTGCCCATCCCGACCGATGCCATCCCCCATGCCCATGCACCATGCCCTGGCTCAACCTCTCCTTCCCCATACCCTTTGCTATCCCATGCCCTACCCTCACCAACGCGTTGCCTCCATCCCACCCCCATGTCGCCTGTTGCCACCGCCATGCCGACCGTGCACGCCACATGCTCCCCTCCCATGATGCCTCTCCTTCTCTCCTACCCATTAAAGCCAGCCAAAGCTCTCTCTTCCTTCCCCTTCCCTTCCTCCTCCTCCCCTCACCCCTTTCTTCTTTTCCAAACCGAAGTCCCCAAAATAGTGAACCCCTTTTCTTCTCCAAACCGACCGTGAGCCACCTCCTCCATTCTCTTGCTCTGGAGATTGCTTCGCTGTGCCAACGGCGTGCCCCTCGGCTTCCTCCTCCACCTCCCCGAGTTCGCCCCCTCTCTCGCCTTCTTTTCTTCGCAATCGAGGTTTTCCCGTCACTGGCCGAAGCTCCGTCTTCCTCGCACTTCACCGTCATCATTGATCTTCTGGTGACATCGTCCACGCTGTTGGCTTCGCCTCATGACGTTCTATGCCGTGCTCCCTTTCGTTTCCCCGGAGCACCCCCGGCTCGCCGGCGCCACCATCTCTCCGCCGCCAGCCATGCGCCGCCTTCCCCGTTCCTCCCTCTCCGGCCATCATTTTGTGCCGTCAACCGCATACGAGGTGCCTCTCGGTCACCTCCTTCCATCACCAGAGTCTCATCCCTTCCCTTGCTTTCTCTTGGTCGGGAACACGATTCTCCTATTGTCGGCCGAACTGCCTTCCACCTCCGTCGACCATCCCCTGGCGACATCGTCACAACCGTTGGATTCTCCTCGTGACGTTCTACGCTATACTCCCCTTGCCCTCGTCGGAGCACCGTCGCCTCCTTGCGCCCCATCGCCGTTTTGTGTGCCGCCGTCGCGCCGGACCTCTGCTAGTGACACCACCACCACCATTGGGTCCGTCTCGCTCTCAGGATTCCATTTTGCCAGTTCTCAGATGCTGCCATTGCTCCCCTCACCCGCTCCGCCACCTAGCCCGTGGAGCTCCTCTCTGCTACATGTGCTCTGCGCTCTGTTCATCCTTCTTCTTCTTTCTTTGTCCCTCTTACCAGTGGGACCCTCTTGTCATACTCCTCTCTTTGTTTTCTCTCTTGCTCTCCCTTGCTCATGGGTCCCCTTTGCCATCCTCTATTTCTTTGTTATCTGTAAGAATTTTAGCCTTTCAATTGAACTTTATCTCTCTACCCATTTTCTATCATTTCATTTGAGCGCAAAATTTCGGATTTTGTTTCTCCCTCATACGAACTCGGATTTTGTTGATTCTTATTTCTAAATTCGATATATTTCTATAGCTACTAATTTGGTAATTTTTGGGTTTTATTTGGAATTATTGTATTTATTTGGCTCTTTTCGCACGTATAGATTCCAGCATTTCCGAAGAATTCCTAGAACTATCTACTGAAGCAACTCAAATCTTCAACGAAAGCAAGTCCTAGATCTTTGATCATGTGAAGGATCTCAACCTACCATTATGTGTTAATGGAGTTTTGGTGATTAATGAAAAATCTAATTGCGAGACTAACACTTTCATTGATATACATATTGTGTAGTCTTATTTGGATATAAAGGTGAAAATCATGAAGGCATGCAAGTGATTAATGATAAATCCAATTCATTGGATAAACAAAAAGAAAAATCCAAACAGGTATGCATTCATAATGATGAATCTATTTGTGAGACTAACACTCTTATTGTCATACCATGTTTAGTCTCGGTTTGGATATAAAGATAAAGATCAAAGAGGTATGCATTCTACTTTGTATTCATATATATATATATATATATATATATATATATATATATATATATATATATATATATATATATATATATATATATATATATATATATATTCCTGATCCAAAATATAGGTTGAATTCCACCAAAAGGTTAACTTGAATATGTGCATATGTTTCCATTACACATTCATGTATGCACACATTTAGGAAAGTTCATTCTATGTTTTGTGGTTTCAATAGTATTGATCCATATTCCTTTGTCCACTTATATTTGGGATCTTTACTTTGAAGCGTATCCTTTGAATATACTTAACTCACGTAGTTAACATATTCATATGAGTATATGAGACTTGTGTATTTCATATATTCTTGAATATATTTAACTGTGTAGTTAATATATCCATGTGAGTATATAAGACTTGTGTAGTCTATATATACTTATATGTGAGTATAGCATAACTTGTGTAGTTCATGTGTACTCACATATCATGAATATATATATATATATATATATATATATATATATATATATATATATATATATATATATATATATATATATATATATATATATATATACTTGTGTGATTAATATATTCATGTGAATATATGAGACTTGTGTAGCTCATATATCCTTGAGTATATATGACTTGTATAGTTATATATATTCATAAGAGTATATAAGACTTGTGTGGTTGATATATACTTATTGTCTATCTACATTCAATTTATTTGTAATTGAAGTGATTATCATCAATTACCAAAGAGGGAAAGATTGTGGTATCTTGTTCCACCATTATGAGTTAATGGTATGATGTGGTAATTAATGATAATCATATTATGGAACTAACATCTTCCATGAGTTGGATAAGCAAGTTAGGTTCCATAATAATGAAGACTTGGGATGACATCATGTGTGGATTGTCATCAAGTCAAGAGGAGTTCCATCATGTGTTGATGGAAGTCAAGTGAAGGAAATCATCGTGTGTCGATGATGTTCAAGAAAAGGAGATGATCATAAGTTGATCATCAAGTCAAGATTCTTGAAGGAGAGGAGATCATCATGTGTTGATGATGTTCAAGATGAGGAGATGATCATGTGTTGATCATCGAGTCAAGAGAAGCTTCATCATGTGTTGATGAAAGTCAAGTGAAGGATGCATCATGTGTTGATGCATATCAAGTCAAGGACCCGGACTTGAAGTGAAGATGTGCGTCTTCAAGCTTCAAGTGTTTGTGCAAGGCAAATGTATGATTAGCTAGGGCTAAGGATGTGTTCCTAGTCTTTGACTAGTAGTTTAAGTTAGTCATGTATTGATAGCTCATTGTGTTTGCTCTAGCTCACCTTAACATGTTGCCAATATTTGCGAATGTGTTTTGCAACTAGTTGTGGCTCATGGATAACCCTTGTAGCATGTGACTTAAGTTTGCGAATGTGTTTTGCAAATGGTTTAAGTCCATGTACCTTATTTCTTGTAGTGTGATTCTATAAGTTGGCAAATGTGTTTTGCAACTTGTTGAGAATCTCACTTGAATCCTTGTTTGTATCGCGCATCAATTTGATAAATGTGTTTTACAAATTGAGTTAAAGCGAAGTTGTGGTGTGATTCTAAAAGTTGGCAAATGTGTTTTGCAACTTATTGAGAATCTCACGTGAATCCTTGGTTGCATTTCATATCTTTTGCAAATGTGTTTGGCAAATTTGAATTTGAAAAAGAAATGCAAAATCCT
Organism: Phyllostachys edulis; assembly: GCA_036346405.1. Classification (NCBI taxonomy): domain Eukaryota; kingdom Viridiplantae; phylum Streptophyta; class Magnoliopsida; order Poales; family Poaceae; genus Phyllostachys; species Phyllostachys edulis. The sequence continues at coordinate 30,101,212 of CM070557.1, forward strand.
AAGTTGAACTCTCAGTGCGATCGTAGTAGTTATTTCATGATGCGGCCGACCCCTAAGGTCAAAGCGCGTCGACTTTTTCGACGTTGTTTTTCTGGAATTTGGTGGCGCGGTCTAACCAACGTGGTGTGGCCGGACTGACCGACCTCGCGGACCAAAGGCGCGGTCAGCTTTTTCCAGAGAGCGATATTTCTGATTTTAGCTTGTGCGGATCGACGGCGATGTATTTTGGGATGGCAAAATTTGGTTCGGTCTGACCGGCCTTTGGTTGGCGGTTAGTTCGGATTTGGTCCAACGGCTATTTTTATATCCGTTGGAGGGGGTGCGGACTGACCGACCGATTGCCTACGGTCAGACCGGCCTCGACTGATTTTTCAGCAAACTTGCTCCCAACGGCTAGTTTTTGTGTGTAGGCTATAAATACCCACCTTGGCCGTGTGAGGGATGGTTGCTGGTGCCCCTAGACATTCCATTGAGCAAAGAGCAAGCCTCTCATCCTCTTTTGTGCATGTGTTTCACTCAGTGAGGTTAGAGAGCAAATCCTAGTGCATGTGTTGCATTAGGTGGTGGATTCAATATCCACTTGAGCTTAGACACTTGATTGGTTTAAGTGAGGGTCGTAGACCTATTACTCTTGGTGTTTGCCGACACCTAGACAGCGTGGAGGCGTCATGGTCCGGTTATATTCTCAAAGGAGCTTGTGAGAAGGCTCGGTGTTTGTGAGTGGTGTGGTGCTCGCCATCTCCGGAGTGGAGGAAGGAGCAACCGTAGTGGAGCGAGGTGTTGGTTCAGTTTGGAACCGGTCCAATTGGTTTGGACTTACCTCGGAGGCAGGAGCTCAATTCGTGGAGCCCGTCCAATTGGTTTGGGCTTGCCTCAACGTGGATTAGGGGAGACCGGCAAGTCTCCGAACACCATGGTAAAACATCACCGTGTCAATTGTGGTTTGCACCCTTGTGCCTTACTATTGCATTTACATTCATTGTGTATGAATGCTTGCTTTACATTGTGCAATTTATATACCTTGTATTAAATTGCTTATTCATTGTGTGTGATTGTAATCGTTATTCATTGCTTTGTGCTATTCACCTTACTAGAATTGATTTGCTCAAGTCATATGCTTAATTGTTACATATATCAATAGACTTGTTGTTGGTGCACTTAGTGAACCTAGTTGATTTAGGCTAAATCGAATTGATATTTAGCTTCTGCATTAGAAATCGGTTTTAGCTTTAGAGAATTTTAGAAACGACTATTCACCCCCCTCTAGTCGGCCTCCTCGATCTTACATCATGTCATACCTATTTTATAAAATTATATTATTTTATATCAACATGCATTGCTAGTTTTATAATAACTGCTTTCGGGAATAGTTAAACACCGGATTGTCAATATGCATCCTTGAACAATTGTAAATGACATGTACCCTTGGACACAATAGGATGGTTATTTTTAGTTGGACATTATTTTAGTACCAACATGGGTATCGTATTTATGCTTAGCCATGCTTTAGTTATATGATGGGATTCGTGATCATCATGCTCATAAATATTTGAATTTGACTTAATAAAATATGGAATTGTGGCGTGGCCACCATTATTAAAATTTGTTGTGCCATGGCAAGGGTTGCCATTTGGTCGGGTTAAACTGAAAATGATTTAATATTCAGGCGAATGATTGTGCAATAAAGGGGGAGAATTTAGGGATGTGGTTGCCTTGCCTGAGTAGTCACTAAGGACTTAACTTTGTTCGCCACTGATCTGGGCCATACCAGGACGACTGAGTGGTTGTTGTGCTCACTCTGCTTAATCTAATAATTAAGCAGGAGAAGAGGTCTACGAGGAGCCTGAGGACCAGGACGACTAGGCTACGCCCTCCAGACGATTACCTATGGCGAATCGTGTGGTCTACTTGCTTTTGTCTTCTGTTGTGTTTGGTTTTGTCGGCCCATAAGCCATTCTTGTAATCAACTTTGTTGTTTATTAATAAAGTTTGCATTGATGGTTGTTACCACATTTGTTTACTGTGTGAGCTAGCCGCTAATCTAGGGACTAGTTCGGTTTGCACAGAGGATTTGGGGTAATCCCAGGTCCGACCGCGATAGTACGCCAATATGGGATGAAAAGTCGGGTTGGAACTCGAGGATTTGAGTTGTCCTGGTCGAGGACCAGTGGAAAGTATTTTGGTGCATATAGTAGTTGGATTTGCAAGGTGGATGCGGCTCGGGATTAGCGGACGGGTACAGCCTAGGAAATGGTGGGGGAATGCGCCCTGGGCTCAAGGGTGGTGCAATCTCAGGATACGAGGGTTGCAACCTGGGATTTGAGTGGGGTCTCGCCTGCAGGTCAGGGGGATTGCAACCGCGGTCTCGCCAAGGGTGCAACCTGAATTTCGCTGGGTGGTGTAGCCGGAGAGTCGCCAGAGGCATTCAACTCGGAATTTCAGGTGTAGGCCGACTGAAATTGTTGGGTGGTTGCCGGATGGATGTAGCCCAAAAAAGTGATATAGATTGGGTTAGAGCCCCGTAATTGGAAATATTGGATTGGAACCAAGTGATTGCAAATGTTGGGTTGGAACCCAAAAAGTTGAGATAGTCTAGATTGAGAACCAGTGGTAAATACGGGATATGACCGAGAAAGAATATGGGATGGTATAGGAGATGGGAGCTCCACTAACACTTTATAATAAAACTTAGTGAAAAACCTGTGTTAGTTAAAATGCTAAGTCTCAGGTTTTGCTACTATTTACCCTATTTCAATAAATGGCTATGTACAAAATAAAAGAACCTTTGAGCCTCCCTTATTTAGCCTTGCATATATAATAATTGCATTGTGTGTTGACTTGCGAGTATGGTTGTGTACTCATGCTCGCTATTTACATTCTTTTAGTCAGTAAGCATAAAAGAAGGTTACATGGACAATAATGACTGTTGATCAAGACTAGAGATCAAGAAGGCCAAGAACTAGATCGCGAGACCACATTCGATTGTCGGTGGGTATATCGTGAGGGTTCCACATGTTACGCTTTGATTCTACTTTCGCTGCTGTTCTCTGAAAGGTATTTGGCCTGTTCGGCCATTCTGCAAGTCAAAAGCCATAAGGTATATGTACGCTTTGTTTAATATTATGCAATAGCTTTACATTTTCGTGCTATGTGTTTGAACCAGCAATGTAACTGTGTGTGCTATCCATTGATCCAAGGAATGACACAAATTAACATAGTAGGTCCCAAGTTAGAAATTTTGGGTCACACAGGCTTGGTATCAGAGCATATCGACTCTAGGTCGTGACCATAGTTTGCATGACCGTTAGTTTCATTAGTGAAAATTTTCAAAATCTATTTGTAACTACAAAAGCTTGGTGAAAAATATAAGTAATATTGCTCATTCTCATCCCTCCTAAAGATTACTCTCTCTTACCCATGTTAGATCTTCATTTGATTTCGAAAGATGATTGGTCATCTCTTCCCTTACCCGAGCTTCAAGAGCTTAAGTTCAGGAATGTGACGACTTGTTAGGATATGGCAATCTTATTTTGAGTAACCCTTGTGCACAAAACTATGCACTCCCATGAGTGTATTACCACGAGTAGGCGTTGTACTGTCGTGAGATTTCATTCAGAACCTATGCACTACCTATTTTGCCTACGGGCGTCGCATTTCGCAGTGACGGGAAAAGCTTGTATTAAAAAGATTTGTGTGATTGTTTGAGCCTTCCCAACTTTTTGTATGTTAAAATCCTAAATTTTAAAAGGAAAATGGGTTTAGTTATCTTATCCCCGCGATCTTTTCCTATCCCATGTTGTTCTTCTCGTTTCTTGCTGCAAGCACCAACAGGCGGCAAGACCAACCTAACAAGCATACAAGATCAAGACAAAGCTCCGTCAAAATTTGCCAGCCCTAACCCAGACCGTCCAGGCAAGACCCTTAAGCTTCACTGCACATCGTGTAGGGTACAACCAATTGACCAGCAAAAGCTTGCCAGGACGAATCGAGGAAACGTTATGTCAAGGTGGAGTTCGAAGATCCTAGTATAGAGCCGCCCAGTAACCCCTAACCAAGAAGGACCAGCTCCCCGTAACCGGACTAACACCACCGCCCCTTGAGACTCATCGACCCGCCACATGTTTCGAGTATAGTAAGGTGGACCACTTTGTGTCTCACCGTCCCAATGAGTGCCATCTAAAACAGCTGCTCACCAAGTAGGTTGAACTACATCGACGGATTATCTGCGTAGCTGTAAGTGTCGTGACCACCAAAGCCGACATGGAAGTAGCCCCTGGCCAAGAAGGAATGTAAGACCGCGTGGACAATGGATTGATACATGTTGTATCCTTAGGTCTAGACGATGCCATAGGAGACTTGCAAGATAAGTAGTTAATGAAAATGTATCAAGGAGATCATATGAATCTTTAGAATGAATCAAATCTGTGGCATATTGGTGGAGTGCTAGAAATCGTGAGGATAAGTGTTTGGAAGATATCACCGCAAAACTTAGGATAAAACATTCAGATTGGAATAATCAGAATAATTAAGGTTATACACATAATGCGATCAATAAATAGATTGATGGCAATTTTAAAGATGGGATATTAGAAGAATTGATGTGAGCAAAGTGGTACTAGATGAAAAGTGGAGTTACATTAGAAAGTATTGATTCAGTATCGGTAGACATTTTTAAGGGGGGTAGCTAAATACAGAATAGATTGAATCGTTATGATTACCTACAAATATAATTTGGTAGTATAAATTCTATTGAAGAAAATCAGGCAAACCAGGAGGAACCACAAGCTAAAAATTTTGATGGTAACATCGAGTATAAGATAAGCTTAGAGTTTAACTTATGGTAAGTAACAGGCTAAAGAAAATAATTGGATTCTAGTAGGGAAATTAGGACATGATAATCAAAATATAGTTATTATATCGGCATGACCAAGGCTAGCCATTCATTTGGATATGGACAACTATTGTCAATCCATCGACAGGAAGTTTGTCTGTCATGAGGAAAGCAGAAGACAACGATGCTGAGAAGCCACATCAGGATCCAATGAAGCAACTAAGAGCACGTCAGCACCCTACGCTATGTCTCTCTTCCTCATCCTATCTTCTTCTCTTTGTTCTGCCGAAATCTCAGGGTCGAGATTCTTTTAAGGGGGGGGGTAGGGTTTGTAACATCCCAAAAGTGCCAAAAATATAAAAATACGGGATTTTTTTTAAAAAAAATTGCGTGTTATTTCATTTTTTTCCTTGATTGCATTTTTGAGATTTAGTTGAATTGCATTTTCTATTTTGCTGACACAAGTAATGTACAATAGAAACCCTAAATACATAAACCCTATAATCAGAAACCCTAGAAACGAAGACCTAAATGCAGGAATTAGAGAAGCAAAATAAAATTTAGGTATTGCCCTTCTAAATAATACATGAATTATAAAACCTAAAACCGAAATCTTGTTTGAAAGCCAATTATAAATATTTAGCAAGTACCAAAGTTTATCTACCGCCACGTGAGAATTTCTTAAAATAAATTGAAATGAGAGAATGATAATTAAAAATCCAAATGGGGTGTAATTGTACTATTAATAAAAATGGGGAAATAATATCAAACACATTTTTATACTTTCCTCAAATCAAATAATAAAGGTACAAGCAAACATGAGCTTAATAGATTTTTAGAGAGAAATAAGGAATAAATAAAATTCTACAAAAATTACATTATGAACTAAACTTTGTCAAGAACCTTTCCCTAAATTTTCATAATTTTTGGATTTGTATTTCTATGCCTAAAAATTGCCTAGCACCCTCAGCCTTTTTAGAAATATGGAAACCCATTTTCTTTTCTTCCTCCAGCTGACAGTCGGGCCCACATGCAGGCTTCATCCTCCACGAAACCCTGCCTCTGCCCATGCATGCCGCCACACCACGCCTTTGCCCAAGCCGTCGGCCACCTTGTGTGCTCCGCCCCATCACCATAAGAAGGCCAACCCGAGGCTCCCTTGCCCCTCCTTTTCATTCCCCTCCTCCTCTTTCCCTCCGCTGCACACCAAGGAGCCCCAAAGCACGCATACCGCTCTCAGCCGCCAAGCCGCTTGTGGTGCCACTCTGCCGTTCCAGACACTCTGGCGAGCTTCGCCGTCGACCATCCACGTCACGCCATGTCTCACCACTCCACAATAAATTCCCCTCCTCCAATTCGGGAATTGAGCCACCGAAGTCTCTACCACCAGCTTCTTCCCTACCTTCGGCCAAATCTGCCGCCCCAGCCTCCCCTCCTTGCCCGGAGCACCTCCGGTCGATTCAATCCTTCTCGAGCATCCTCACACCTCCCTCTTCCACCCCAGCCCTCCAATTTGGCTCTCCATCACCCGAGTGCCGCCCCACGATGGATTGCTCACACCATTGTCGGCCCACGTCGCCAGACCGCCATGTCCTCCCTCTGCCTAGATGGTCTACGCCGGTAGGTTCCCTCACCTCCCTCTAGCTCGTGCGCACGCCCGTTTCCATTTATCCCCATCCGCCGCTGCCACCATGATTGTCGTGCTGCCGTCGCCTCCGTGCCACACCGCCCGACCACCACCGGTCGCCTGGAGCTGCGCCGCCACAACCCCAGGGTCACCTCGACCTCCCCAGTCCATTTTTGGCACTCACGGCCGCCACCATCGCCTCCCTCGCCGGCAGTGAGCCCTACCCTAAGCTGCTCAACCCTTCTCTGTTCTTCCTTTCTTCTCAGGCTCTCTGTTGGTAAGCATGATAGGTGGGCCCCCTCACATCTCTCTTTGTTGTACTCATGCTATTTGAGATGTAAAGCTAGATGTTAGCAGAAGATGTATAGAGTCAAGACAAGATTAGAAATAGACAATGAATATCTAATGAAAATGTAGCTTGTCCCTCTCTGGGTGTATGAATGTGAGTATGACAGTAGGACTCGTCCCAGTTAGTTGATCAGTTAATTCTAGTTGATAGGGTTAATGGCTAACATACCGATCAAGTTGCACTTTGCTAAGTTAATTAGTGAATAGGTTAGATAATTAAATGTTAGTTAGTAAACCACACGCTCAAATGGTGTTAACTAATGAGCATGACTAGTGAGTAGGGGATTGATAGAAATGGTTAGGGTTTAGTAAAGTGGTTGGTTAAGTTAAAATAATAGTGGGACGCTTTGTAGCTAAAGAATTGCATTAAGTCGATAAGCGATTAGTTAAACCGATACAATCGTGTCTAGGCATATGCATAAACCCCAATGCAATGTAAGCTCTTAGCCGATACAAATGGTAATAGCCATGGGTTAATCAGATGGTAAGTTCAAAGTGATTAGTGTAGGTAATTAGATGTCAAGTAGCTATCATTGCCGGTGTACTCAGATAACACATCTAATCATGAGCCATACATCTAATATAGTGGTCTCAACGACATGTAAGCCCTAGGCCATAGATATAGTGCTGATAACAATGAGATCAAGTCAATAATGCAGTCGGGTTTAGACATGCACACACATGCGTGATCCAACATTAGTGAACCCTAGACCATTGTTGGAATAATAGAAATGATAATTCAATTAGATAGTTAATCGAAGATTTGTAGAGCAGATAGATAATAATTGAGTACTGACGAGGATATAATAATCCTCATTTAATTATTTATCTGTAATTCATATTATGGATAATAATGACGTCATATGGTTTTTAAGTATACCCCTTAATATTCATAAGGGAGAAGCTGGAGGTCGTAAGTTCTTCCACGACCACCCCATAGTCGTAAGTCCTTCTACGACTACCCCATAGTCGTAAGTCTTTCTACGACTATGTCTTGATCGTAAGCTCTTCTACGATCAGTTTATGGTCGTAAGCTATTCTACGACCACCCCCTGGTCGTAAGATATTCTACGACCAGTCTCTAGTCGATATGGCTTACAGACATATGAGCCTAATCGACCAGGGAATCTTCTACACCATATTTAAAGATATGGGCAGTAAACTATGCTGTTATTCTCTGGAATAATGGCACGATTTAACTTCCTGTCACGGTGATAACTGTCTCGCAACATGGGAATGTTACTACTCCCACAATAATAACGGCTCCATAATCTGGAACATTATGGCACCCTTTGGACTAGAAGAACAACAACACACTCCGAGTACTATAAAAGGCAGAATCATCATAAGGATCAGGGAGATGGAAATCGAGAGCACAAGCGCGCATCATTCTAGTCTTTCTCTTGATATTGTAATCCCGCATACTCAATACATACACACAGGAGTAGGGTTGTTATTCTCCTAGGAGAAGACCCAAACCTGTATAAAAATCCCCGTGTCTCCTTCTCTACGTGATTTTGAGCCTAGGGGAACCCCCGAATCAAATAATTTTTACGTAAGTTCGGTTCTAAAACACCGACAGTTGGCGCCGACCGTGGGGATCTTGAGTCACCACTTTCTTTGCTCTTTTCCAACTCTAATGCTCTCATGGTAGGAGAGTGGAGCGAGGAGAATCGGTTCGACTTGGCCGACACGTGATATCGACATGGATGCGGTTTCGACTACGGCCGAAATCTTGCATCATCTGATGGTGACTTCACCCCCGGAGATCATTCTTTAGGAGACCATACCATCAACGGAGTTGAGGAGGGATTCTTATCCCCCACAACGATACGTCTAGATGAGGAACCAGCTTCCTTAGAGGGCAATGGTCCATCCGACCACAACGAGGGCTGTCCTAAGGTAGACTCAGAGTATGGCAAGGGTTCTTCCTCCAAATGTTCAAGTCCATCTGAGGCAGTCCGACCTGGCACGTCAAGTCTTGGAAGTCATAATTTCGGACCTTCATCAGCATCTAGTGGTCCTCTCTCTTCAGTTAACCCAGCCAAGGATGCGATCAAACACACTTCTCTTGCGAGTTCGACCATCCCAACGAAGGGCTCACCTACAGACGGAGACGGCTATAATCCGAAATTCCCCTTTCTGGAGGGGTTTACTCCAAGTCACCAGATGATGTCATTCGAATACTCCTCAAGCGAGGAGGTCTCAAGCGCAAGTGGAGGTCATCAACGAGAGGTCTTCGTCCTTCCCTCAGGTAGTAATAACTCTCCTAGAGGTAGGACCGAGGACGCTGCCCGACGATCATACCCTACAACCGCTCATGACAATGGCAAGGACACCTCCAGCGATGAACAGAGTCAATACTCTGATGAGCGTGCGGGAAATCCTCGAGATCATCGCACTTCACTGAGGCAAGCTCAAGGATCAGGTATGGACGATTCTGAAACAACCCGATGAAAATGAATTGCTGCTTAGAGAAATTTGCCTAGGCGCGCTCAAGAACTCCAACATATCAATGATCTGCTTGAGAACCCATCTCAAGAACTTGCCCGAGCGCCTGGCTACGACCTCTTCGCTGAAGAGATCACACGAAGGCTACGAAGTACGATGAGCAAACTCGAGCATCCTCACCGACATCATTCTGGAAGTCGTAGCAGCACGACTCTGTCAGCTTCTAGTCGTTCGAGAATATTGAGCTTGACGATTATCAGCATATTGAGCTTTATCAGAATATTGAGCAAGACGATTATTAGCATATTGAGCTTTATCAGAATATTGAGCAGGACGATTATCGACATATTGAGCAAGGCGAGTCAATACTTTAATCACATTGCACCTACTTTTTGCAATTATATTGTTTTAAATTATGAAATTGCATTGCTATGATTTATACAACTATATTGGTCAAGCTCATAGTTAATGCCTTAATAATAATTGTGTATAAACTTCCAATCCTTGAATTTGGATACTATCCTTGTCACCCTAGAATTAATGTTTTACATACTAGTTAATTAGTCTGTATCTAAGTGTCATGCTTAGCCTTGCTTAGATACATTGTCATTTGGGCAATAAATTGTCCGACATCATTCAAATATTTGAAAATGAATTTGGGCAGTCGAGGCTGGAGCCTAGTTGGTATTTTGAAAAGAAAAAGGAATTTCAAATGGGAGAACCTGGAAACTGTTGTAGACTTGGGTGTATGAAAAGAATGGTGAATGTGTATGGGAGTACGCCAATATGGGATAAAAAGCCGGGTTAGAACCCAAGGATTTTTGTTGTCCTAGTCGAGGACCAATGGAAAGTATTGGATGCATACAGTCGCGGGATTTGCAAAGTGGATACAGCTTGGGATTAGCGGATGGGTACAGCCTAGGAATTGGCGGGGGAATACGTCCTGGGCTCGAGGGTGGTGCAATCTCGGGATACGAGGGTTGCAACCTGGGATTCGAGGGTGGTCTCGCCTACGGGTCAGGGGGGTTGCACCCACGGTCTCGCCAGGGGTGCAACCTGAATTTCGCCGGGTGGTGCAGCCGGAGAGTCGCTAGAGGCATTCGGTTTTGAGCAGCAGCTTGCATGTAGTATATGTAGGTTTGTAAAGTCTTGCGAGTACAATTTTGTACTTAACCAGAATGTCCACTTGCTGCAGGTGAGAACGTCGTACGAATCGGTTTTAGCTATCGTACCAATTTTGGGCGATGACGGCAAATGCAACGGCTTTAACCCCAGTCAGTTGCCCTGTGGGTTGTGGCACACCATTGGGAAGTTCATTTCAGTTTACTTGTTATTTTATTCTTGTTTAATTATTGTTTTTCCGCTGCTGATTTCTGTATCTTAAATTTAATTTGGCCGATCGGTCGAGTTGTGTAAATTGCTCATGTAGATAGTTTCAGTTTCTTAGTGCTTGCTTAGCATCTTGTTATATTCTAACCGTGTATGCATGTTATATAATGTTGTGTGAATATGTGCATACTAGCCCCTGATCTGGGAGCTAGTACGTCACTTGTTCCGGACTTGAAATCATTTTCATTTCTTGTTACGGGTTGTGCCTCTGGTGCAATCACTTGACTTGAAATGTATTTGATTTCGGGTTCACGATAGACTCGGAGGTTACTCTCGTTAGACCGGGACGGTCGTTCCCCCGTGGGAAGGTCTAAGTCTTACGAGCTTAACTTTGGGGTCCCCACACATGGTGAGTGGCTCTGATACCAAAGGTTGTGGCCATTGGTTGGATACGAGTCCAAGTACCAAGCGTAGGGCACTCGCCCTTATCTAACCACCGGTAGGGCTCTTCTCTGTCGAGGTAGCGATGCTCTGAGGCTTCATTAGCTCGGGAGGTCAGGGATCGCCCTGCAAGCTCAGTCGAGACACTTCTCGACGAACAAGAAGGCTCTGACCTTTAACCAGCCGGTTAGGGATTAACTTTGTTTATTTCTTACTTACCCATACTCAATACAATGTTATCCCTCTTATAGGGATAGATGATGAGGACATTCCAAGCTCTACTACTAATCTCATCCTGTTTTGAATGATACAAGTGTTAAGAAACCTCATGAAGAAAAGAATGCATATAAAGGTCTTATTTCAAGAGCGAGGGCTAAACAAATACAACATGAGATGATTTCCCTCCTTGATGATTATACTTGTGCTATTTTTGAGAATTAGTTGTTACCTAATGCCAGTACTTTACTTGTACTTAGGTTTAATTAAAAAAAGTTTTTTGAAGCCAACATGGAAGGAAGACACGCGGCCACAAAAGGAAGGAAGGCCAAAGCCCATGCGACAACATCTTGGAGAAAGGAAGCCCATGCGGCCAAGCTAAGGAGAGGGAGAGGCTCACTTCTATATCTAGTTATCTACCATGTCCAAGGGAAACCTAAGACAAACTCTTATAGCTATAATTAAAATAGTCTAAATAGTAGTCTACGTAGTAAGTACAACATTCCTCTCGCTAGGAAACCTAACACAATCACCCTTAAAAAAATGCAGTAAAAAAATAAGTCCATTGTTTATTTGTTGGCAGCAACACGAGTCTCACGTATCTCGAGGCACACCCAACGTCCTAAAAGGCTAAAACCTCGAAAAACCCTTGTCTAAAAATTCGAACTGCGGCACCCCAAAACCCCAGACAAGAAAAACTAATTTAAATCCCACAAACGAAACCAAAGAAGCCGAAAGCGATAAGGTTCTTCGGCGCGTCGCCACTCGCCACCCTCTCGTGACTCTCGTCTCCCTCCCGCCTCCTCCCCCTCTTCCTCTTCCTCTTCCCCTCCCACTCCACGCCCCACCCCCTCCTCCCCTCGCCTTCGTCCCACCGCGTAGGGATGCTCGCGAGCTCCGCCACGCTCCACCTCCTCTCGCCGCCGATGCCGCCGCACCCGGCTTTCGCTCCTTCCCACCCCGCGCCGCCGCCCCACGCTTTGCTCCCCCTCTCCCGCCTCCGCCGCCTCCCGCCGTTCGCGTGTGCCTCCTCGCGCCGCCTGCGACGGCGAGCTCCGAGGCAGCCTAGGGTTAGGGCTTCCGTCGGAGAGGCGGCGGCGGCGAGGAGCTCCGGCCCGACCAAGTTCTCCGTGAAGATTCCCGTCGGCGACCGCCACGTGAGCCACTAACCTCCTACCGTTCGTTCAATTGCTGTGCACTGCTCTGTTTAGTGCTTAGATACCGGGGAATTGTAACTGTGCCGCGTGAGCCTTTCACGCATTCGTGCCATCGTGCATTTGAGCATTTCCGCGCGGTGAATTGCAGTGTACGCTGTGTGCTTGTGTGGATTCCTAGTTGCTACATGCTACTGGTATGTAGCTCTAAGTGTGGTTTCTCATGTTGTTCGTAAGAGTTAAACCATCCATTGTGTCTGGTCATGTGCTCATTGTTATTTTCATGGAAGCTGTTACGCTTTTTGTCCTTTTGGGTTCAGTTGTTTGACACAGTGCCAGTGTGGTTTTAACTAGAGCGTTTCTTGTTTACCAGATATTGGTGGAGACAGGCCACATTGGGAGGCAAGCGAGTGCTTCTGTAATGGTCACGGATGGCGAAACAGTAAGTGTCAGTATTTAATATCTAGGTGCCTGGTTTAAGAATTGGCACATCTGGAAAAAAACACCCTTTTTTTTGGCTGCTCTGAATGCGAAAGTGCATGCAATCTGTTGATACCACATGAAGTTTTATCCTTGTGGTGCTAAAATGAGTTCTTAATCTTCTCAGAGTTCTTTTTCAGGGCGCAACATTTGAACGATTTACTCGTCCTATTATGACTACACTATTATTTCCGTGTAATTGGCATGCAGCAGACTATTCAATCTGTTGATAACACATGAAGTTTTATCCTTGTGGTGCTAAAATGGGTTCTTAATCTTCTCAGAGTTCTTTCTCAGGGCGCAACATTTGAACGATTTACTCGTCCTATTATGACTACACTATTATTTCCGTGTAATTGGTTATAGTTGTATTATGCCTCGTGCGATTGCCTATTTCAAAGACAAAAGTGGTGGTAGGCTAGTAGTTTCATAGGGTGTGTTTGGTTGCCTGCATGTCTCTAGCCTGACCCGTATGTGTCATCCAGGCTGAACCTAACCAGGTTGAGTGGATGCAATGGTGGGTTGTTTGGCCTGTTTCTGTTGGGCTAGCGGTGTTGAGATGTTGTTTGGTTGTCTGCATTTGGTGGAGTGTGCCCATCTCTTCTACTGGGTGGTGAGAATACCCATGTTTGAGTTGGACAAAGAGAGGAAGAAGGAGAATGACAGGTGGTCAGTGGGACAAAGAGAGAAGGAACAGAGGAAGGAAACAGGGAAGTCGAAGGCGGCTCAGGCGCCTGACGATCGTGGTGGCAAAATGGAATGGTGGTGGCACGAGGATCCTCCGGTGGTGGCGGCTATGGCAAGCCAAGCGGCACCGAGGTGGCGGAAGACGCAGGCGCCTGCACCAAGGCGGCGTCGATGGCGCTCCATGGGAAGTAGCGCAAGCATGGGCACGGGGGTTGCGTCGGGTCCTTCGGGGAAGCTAGAGGGTGACCAAGGCGGCAGGGCGACAATGCCGACATCGGAGAAGAAGGTGGCGGCGGCGACGAGACTCCACAGCGGCACATTGACCAAATCGAGAGGGGGGAACCGGTAGAGAAAGGTCGGGAACACGTGATGACGTGGTCTACTCGGCTCGGAACTCATCGGAGAAGGAGATTGGGCGAGGATGGTCCAGAGGCCAGAATGGAAGAAGATGACGAAATCCGGCGATGTGTTGTGGAAATCAAGAAATTGATTTAGGGGAATGACTCAAGGAAGTATAGAACACGATATGATGCGCTCAAAAGTGCAAGAAATGGTCTGGAACAGCGAGACAGGGGGTGCGGCCAATGGTGGGGAAGAAGCTCCTCGCGGCGGCGATGGTGCTCCGGGCGGCGCGGGGTGAGGGCGCACGGGCATAGCGCGGGAGGTGAGCGGAATCCACGCACTTGGCTAGCATCTGCATGAGCCGATCCTGGCTGAGGAGCGAAGCTCGATTCGAGCGTTTCCCTCAGGCTAGGCCCGAGAGGGAATCTTGCATATACGCTGAGCCAGACTCACCTACCCGGCCAGGCAACCAAACACCCTGAAACTTGCATCCACTCATGCGAGCTAAGCCTCATGCAGGCAACCAAACACACCCATAGTGTATTCATTTCATGCAGTGGGAAGACCAAGAGCCTGATTTCTTAGTTTTTTTCCACAGTTTAGGCTGCCATGAGACAGGCACTGTTCTAGTTTATATGTTTGCTGCGCTCAGTGCAACCAAATTGACCTGCCTTGGTTCTTCTGTTGTTGTTGTTGTCATAATTTATGCATGCCTTTTCCGAGGACAGCAATTTTGCCTTTTCCCATGTTCTACTCAAGACTGCGATTTTATTTTCTTCATCACTATTCTCTGCTTAAAGCGATGAAGACAGAAGCATATTAGAGTTTATTATTTCAACATTAATACCTCGTATACCTAACCGGAATTTCTAATTGCATTGGCAGATTGTCTACTGTTCTGTTTGTCTGGCTGATACTCCAAGCGATCCTTCTGATTTTTTCCCAATGTCAGTTAACTATCAAGAACGCCTTTCAGCTGCTGGAAGAACTAGGTACAGAAACCCGAAATTGTTCTTGTTGTTGCAGTCATCATCTGTCATCTGTTTGCGTATTTCATTCACTCTTACTCTATTTGTGAACTGAATCCAGTGGTGGTTTCTTCAAACGAGAAGGAAGGGCAAAAGACCATGAGGTTCACTATAAAAACTTCTACTCTATTCCGTTATTATATTTGTTGGGTGATTAGAGTTTCTTTCTTAATTTTAATCACAGGTTTTAGTATGCAGATTGATTGACAGGCCCTTACGCCCTACTATGCCCAAGGGCTTCTACTATGAAACTCAGATTCTATCCTGGGTAATCTAATCAACTTTTACTTGCATACGGAACTTGTACCATCAGTTTCGAGTTTGAGCACAATGTGAATAACTGATTATTATTCCACCAATTACTTGATTCTGTATTTCCGATGAACTCCATTAATCATATGATGAAACAAGACAGTCTTACTATTACAGGTTTTCAGTTATGATGGTATTCATTTCCCTGATTGCTTGGCTGTCACAGCTGCTGGTATAGCCGTGTAGGTCTAATGGAAAATATTGAAATAATATATTCTTCTTTTGTGCATTTATTTTTTATCTTGTACCTGCTCTTATTTATCACCAAACTTTCTCTGCAGGGCACTCTCTGAAGTTCCAAATAAACAAACAATTGCTGGAGTAAGAATCGGTATGATTAATGATCAGTTTGTTGTTAACCCAACCACTGAACAAATGGATGACTCAGAGTTGGATTTAATGATGGCTGGGACAGACAGTGCCATATTGATGATAGAGGTTTGTGCTGAAGCTTTATTTGCACATATACTTCCCCCTTTCCCATTTGTTTCCTTACAAGACAAACTTTGCATATTGAAATAATCTCTGGAGATGAGAAGTTGACATCATTTCTATCATCAATTTAGAAGCATGTAAACTTACAAGAATACAAGATGTAAGCTTTACTGGTTCAATGCTACTCTTTCTTGCCATACTTTTTGTAGCAAACCAAATGCATGCCAAATATGGTTAACAGCTTAGCACGCTATGCCAAATTTTGGCAACTGTTGGCTTCAAAACAAACAGCCCCTTAATCCTTACCATTTGTACCTGTTGATGTTTCCCTGTATGCCAGCTAATGATAGGTCAAGTACATTCTTACTAGTTATGATTGTATGTGTGCATTTGCAATTCGTTCTGTATATTTTCCCCGTAATCTCGCTATCTGCCAGCCGATATGAAAAATCTAGATACTTTCGAGATCTGATTGATCTGATAAAGTAAAATAACTAAATGTTAATTGCTATAATACTTTTAAATCACTTTTATAGTATTTGTTTGTTTTATCAGTCTTGTTATCTTCTATGCGGTGGGCAATCATGGGCGTATCATATTCCTTACATTTGTTCATTTGTTGTTTCCTTGATGCTTCTCTGTCCTTGTTTTTAAAGATAGGCCAATTTGGGTTATTTATGGTTCATGTGCTGAACCAAGCTTTCAGTCTGTGTTAGCTCAGTTATCTTGATTTTTCTCCCTATAACTCTTAGTCATTCTTTTATGTTAAGATTATCTCTTGATTTCTGACTAGTTCTTGATAGGGCTACTGTGATTTTCTCACTGAGGAGAAGCTGCTTCAAGCTGTGGAAACAGGGCAGGTTAGCTCATAACTTATTATTATGCTATGCTTTTCAATAGAAGATATTGCTATCCATAATTTAGTTAGCCAAAGATGCGCTTAAACATTATGGTCAATTTTTGTAAGACAGTCAATCTCATTGCAAGATGTTAGCGCTTAGCAGTGTAGTCAACCACCAACAAATCATCAATTCTTTGCTCAAATGCTAGATTTGTTTTTCTCCTCTGTTTGTTTATCAATGTTTTCTGTTAGGAATTTGTGTTCCTGTAATATATATATATATATATATATATATATATATATATATATATATATATATATATATATATATATATATATATATATATATATATATATATATATATGCAGGAAGCTGTAATTTTACCCTCATCTAAGTTCAGGTACAATGAACCCCAAAATGCTAAGTTACCAAGATTTTGTTTTTGGTAAAGGTGCAACAACCAGGATCTCATTCATTTAAAAACCTCTTTTTTGGAAGATCTGCACTCTGCTAATTGTTTATTTCACACCTTTTTGCTTTGGTCAGCTACTCAGCTGATGTGATCACTGTCATCTCTTTTTATTCGGTTCTTAATAAATACCAGTTCTGTCCCCAAAACATGCAACTTTTGCCTTGTTTATCTTCTCAAGGCTCCTTTTGGTTATAGTATTATTGTTTTCTTTCTTTTGTGACTCTGACTTAATGTAGAAATCAGGTGGCAATTCGAGAAATCTGCAAAGCAATTGATGTTCTTGTCCAGAACTGTGGAAAGAAGAAAATGGTCGATGCTATTGATTTACCGCCCCCTGAACTCTACAGGCATGTTGAAGTACGAACATACTACATCTCTTTATTTTACCAAATGTACAGTCTTTTAACTTGTTGATAGGTATATATCATGTAACTGATTCAAGCTGTTGATAGGCTTATAGTAGGTGAAAATAACAACTGTACTGTATTTGGTATTTGTGGTGACTGGTAAGTAGGGGTGGTAATGGTTGAAAACCCAATCCATTTCTAGACCAACCCACATATTGGTCCTTTTCTAATTTCTATCCTCTCTTCCTACATGTGTTATCATTTTCATTTGCTTGATATGAATGGTACAATGGCCACTCGTTGATATTAAATAGTTAGTATCCCACATTCTTCTTGCTGGTAGTCAGGTGGACTGACTGGATTATCATGGCGTTCAGATTTTACCTTTATCATTTTCATTAGTTGGCCTCAATGTAGGTTCTGTGCGCATCTCCCATTAGCATCTTTTCTGAGTTATAATTTCCCAGAAATTAAATTGTTTTTATTTATGCATTTAGGCCTTCCAAGGCTGTCAGTACCAAATTAGCTGGTGATAGAAATAGTTTATGTTCTAGCAATTATGAGAACATCAACAGTGTAAAATCCCAGTTGGAAAAAAATATTATTGATAGAAATAAACATGCTTTCTCCTTTGAAGACAGCATTTGCCATTGCCATTGCCATTTCATCTACTTTCTTTTCGTCAGAAACAAATTAAGCAAATAGTTATTATGCTTTATGTCTTTTGTATTTTCTTCATTGCTGATTTCAATTGCTAATCTTGTTCAGGATATTTCTGGAGATGAGTTGGTGAAGGCACTGCAAATAAAAGAAAAAATTCCCAGAAGGAAAGCTCTTTCAGCATTGGAGGAGAAAGTAATAATGATACTTTCTGAACAGGGGTATGTTTCCAAAGATGAGTCATCTGGAACAGTTGAAAATTTTGATGATGTTGTTGAAGAAGAAGATGAGGATGAAGTTATAGTGGATGGCGAAGTGGACGAAGGTGATGTTCACATCAAGCCAGTGTCAAGGAAATCCCCCTGTCAGGTGATGGTTGCTGTTTTATTCTCTCTGAAGTTATGCGTCCATGATTTAATTCTTTGTCAAAATTTTAGCAATATCATCTTATAAATAGGCCTTTGCCTTTGCCTATGTCTGGTAATAGCTATTTTACAATTTTGCTAGATCTTATAAGAGTGGACTGAGTGTTCTATTTTGTTGTTTTGTGTGACATTTTTATCTAGCATCTCATGAACAATTGATCAACTGTCGCTTTTTACTGATTCGCACTGTGTTCCTTCTATATGCAGTTATTCTCAGAAGTTGATGTCAAGGTAGTCTTCAAGGAAGTTTCATCCAAATTTTTACGAAGGCGGATTGTAGAGGTATTAATTGCCTTTGTTATCTAAAGGTCAAAGCTGCTAAGATGGTCTGTTGACCTAAATGTTAGCGTTAGCATGCTTCTATTACATCATTTGTTGGGTAGAAATTTAGTTTTCATGTGCATACTTGACTTCCTGTTTGCAATGCTGGTGCATGGTAGTCAAGTCAGCCATGGTGAATGATCAGATAAAAAGTATGGTAGTCTTAAAAAAACAAGGCAATGTGTTATGTCAAGATATCTAGAAATGCAGTTTGGAGTACACTACTGTGTAAGAATCAGAAAAATAAGATTAAGAGTTTTGTAGTTCTTGCTACAAAAATGGCTGGTTTTCTTGCAGCCTTGAAAAATAAGATATAAAGTTTTGGATTACTAGGAAGATTCATCAACCTTGAAAAGTTTCATATAAAATGTTGCAAGTAGTCCAGCAAGCCTGCAGAAGTACGAGCGGTACTTCAATTCTCCCACCTTCCAAAAAGGAAAAGGCTGGAAATGAAGTTGTACTAGGTAGAAGGTACTGCTGTTATGCAAAATGTCTTAGTTAATAGAGACTGTCTCTGTGCATAATAGGGCTGCCCCCAGGCCCCTCACCAGGGAAAAAATAACTGGCCGGTCCCGGGAACGGAAAAACTGGCTGGTTTTTCCTGTTTTTGCAAATTCAAATTCCAAATTTCGAATTTTGGCTGGTTTTTAATCAAATTCAAGCGAATTTCAACCGGATTTTTTCCGGGAATTCTGGTAACCGGCCGGTTACCGTTTCCGGCCAGCGACCGGGAAGTTGCCCGGTTCCGGTTCTTTTATCCCTGCCCCTCACTGCACAGCACTGAAGTGCAACAATGTCTGCCAGACACTCCTCTATTATTTAATGGTTAGATTTAATAATTACTGGGTTAATTTTTGGAAGTAATGTTACCTGCAAGGACTCTAGGACCGATGGACTTCCTACTGAAATATATCTTTCTGTTGAAATGATAGTTTCTCGTGGACTATCATAGGATACTATTATTCATGAGTTCCATGAATGTTACTCAAACTTCAGGGTGGAAAGCGAAGTGATGGACGGAGTCCTTGTGAGCTTCGTCCCATTGATTCTCAATGTGGATTACTTCCCCGAGCACATGGTAGTGCACTGTTCACAAGGGGAGAAACACAGGTAAGGCAATACACCTCATTTGATAGTCTAATATAACAGATATTGCTCGCAACACATCATTGCATTGTTGTTTTTTTCTTCTTGTGTCATATCCTGTTATTGTCTCACTAATCTTGTTTGCTCCCTCCTGCTGTTTTTAGGAATCTTTCATGTGTATTCTATTCGTACATGTGGCATGTATATTTGTAAGCAACCAATAATCGATTTCTTATTGCAATCAATACTTGTTGGCACTTATGTAGACACCATAGATGTTGAAGAGTAATTTCAAGATTTCAACGAGTGTGCAACAACTAGCAATTGACTGTAATTTTGTGACGTAAAAGAGCGCAACAATTACTCATCGGTACTAATCCTCATGATTTCATAATAATAAATAATGTAGCTCATCTCTGCTGGTTTATTTCAAACAGGGGCTGTTTCTGCTTGAGTTAAATGCATTAGATTTGCAACCCATATATTCTAAACTTTCTTTGTTCAATCATGCAGTCAATGGCTGTGGTCACTTTAGGTGGCTATCAGATGGCACAACGAATTGATAACCTTGTTGGCACCGAGGAATCAAAAAGTTTCTATCTTCAGGTATGTGAAATACGAGTCTTAGTTGAATGATATATCTTCCTGCTTGGTCAGTTCCCCATTTCTAAGGTTAAACATATTTATTTATTGTTCCTCATAAAGTTCCACTGATAAAAAATGTCATTTATAACTCTCTATTGTGCTTTTAGATAGTTATATTAATTTGGCAACCATTTTCATTTAGTTTTTTAGAAAACATTTTCGGATTCGGCGAATGCAGATTTGTGAACTAGTTTTTACAAAAAGATAAGAGTACCAAAATAATGATGTAGTCTTATATTTGTTAGAAAGTTGAGACTAGGGTTTTGCTATTCACAACTATGCAGCTTATTCATTAATTGAGAGGGTATATATAGACATTGTTACATGGGCCTCATGGGCCATATGGGCCGAGAGAGAGAGAGAGAGAGAGAGAGAGAGAGAATGTAGAATATACAACACTCTTAATACCCCCTTCAAACTCAAGGTGGATCGGGAGGATCTGATGCACTGAGTTTGAGTAGATGAAGTCGATGATGTTCTCGAGTATGAGCTTTAGTGAAGAAATCTGCAACTTGAAACTCTGAAGGAACATACTTGAGGGCGATGGTCGACTGCTGACAATGAGATCGTGTAAAGGATGCATCAACACCAATGTGCTTTGTCAACTCATGCTTGACTAGATCACTAGCAATCTGAATGGCGTTTGTATTGTCACAAAAGAGATGTGTAGGATGGTCACAATGGACACCTAGATCAATCAAGAGCCATCGAAGCCAAATGATCTCTGAGATGGTAGCGGCAAGAGCTTGAAGCTCAGCCTCTACACTAGAGCATAACACCGCAGTTTGCTTCTTGGACTTCAAAGCAATGAGCAAAGTACCAAGAGAGATACGGTAGTCAGTGATAAATCGACGATCAGCAGGATCACTCGCTCAAGTGGAGTTAGAGTAAGCATGGAGCTGAAGCTGACTCGAATTGGCATAGAATAGACGTCTAGACGCAGTCCCTCTCAAGTATCCCAACACACGAAGAACAAGGCGCTGCCGGGTGCTAAGGCGTCTCCCCGCCTTGCGTCGCCCCCGCCTTGCCGCCTCCTCCCCGCAGTTCCTCATCACACGGCTCCTTCCCCCGGCCAAATCCACCTCTCCGCCGCCAGATCCTCCTCGCCATCGATTGGGCCACCCGGCGGCCGGATTTTGCCCCCCATCCAAGGCGGCGGAGAGGACGAGAGAGGGAGAGGGCAAGGAAGAGAGAAGAGGAGAGGAGAACTTACCTCATCCCCACCGATTCCGTCTCACCACCGGATCAGACATCCGCTGCCGCCGGATCTGCAATCCCCGCCGCGGGAGGACAGGAAGGGGAAGAGGATGGCGTCCATGAGCTGCGGGAAGAGAGGATGCGGCCATGCAGCGTTGGCGTCGGTGTCGGCGCATCGTAGAGAGAGCGAGGAGGGCACGGGAAGAGCGAAGGCCGAAGAGGAGGGTAGGGGAAGTGTCGGCCGAACGTCTGGAAGACTCCGAGTCGGTCGGCCGAACGTCTGGAGGGGAATAGAGTTATATGGGAAGAGCGTCGGTCGAGAGAGCAAAAGAGCTATGGGCCGGCCTGGCGTGCATCAACAGTAATGGGCCGGCCGGATAGTGAAGTAGTGCCACAACAGTATTTCTTTTCTTTCTTTTTATCCTCTTCATCTTCACTTCCATCTCCACTTCCTTGCTCCCTAAGCGCCGCCTTAGGATGAGTAAGGCATTGCCTCGCCTCGCGCCTTACCGTTTAAAAGGTGTGAGGGGGGTGGGTCGCCTCGCCTTATCATCTTAATAACCATGCATGAGCAATGTCTGGCCTGGTGACAGTGAGATAAACAAGACTCCCAATGAGCTGTCGATAGCGAGAAGAATCTGTCAGTGGTACATCGTCTGTAGGTCGAAGCTGTAGGTGGAGCTTCATGGGTGTCGCAGCATTGCGTGTATCAGTTATACCAGAGCGAGCAAGCAGATCCTGAACATAGCGATGCTGAGAGAGGTAGTAGCCATCACTATCAGAATGAACCTCAATTCCCAGAAAATAGCTCAATGATCCCAAATCGGACATCATAAACTGTTCATTCAATTTCTTCTTCACAAAAGCCACATAATCCATGCCATCTTCTGTGATCAGCATATCATCTACATATAGTAGAAGCATAGTACGACCCTGCTAAGAAGTGTGAACTTGGAGTGAAGCCAGCAGCTCGAATTACGGAACTAAAACGCTCAAACCAAGCACGAGGAGCCTGCTTGAGGCCATATAGAGCATGCCTAAGGCAACAAACATAAAGTACGACCCTGCTGAGAAGTGTGAATAAGCAAGGCAGGGTCATGCTCACTTGGAGTGAAACCAGCAGCTCGAATTACGGAATTAAAACGCTCAAACCAAGCACGAGCAGCCTGCTTGAGACCATATAGAGCATGCATATGGCAACAAACATAACCTGTAGGAGCCTCAACACCGGAGGGTGGCTCCATATAGACTTCCTCATGTAGATCGCCATGAAGACAAGCATTCTTGACATCCATATGAGATATAGTCCTTGTGCGTACCGCTGTAACTGCAATAAGAGTACGGACTGTGGTCATATGAGCAACTGGAGCAAAAGTCTCATCATAATTTCGATCATGAGCCTGCTGAAAATCTCTTGCAACAAGACGAGCATTGTATCGCTCTATTGACCCATTTGACTTGTTTTTTACTTTGTACACCCAGTTGCAAGTGATAGGAATAACTCCAGATGGTAGCAGAACAAGATCCCAAGTGACTGTATTCTCTAATGCTGTGAGCTCCTCTGTCATAGGTACTCGGCTAGCTACTGCACCTGCACGAGAAAAACCACATCTCTCTGGTGCCAAAATAGAAGAACGATCACGTAGGGCATACCGTAATGTAGTAGAATGATCGTCAGAGTCGGTGGTACTAACCGGAGGGTTATGTGGAGGAGAGAAGGACTGAGGATCAGAAGGAACTCTCTGTCGGCGACTATAGTGAAAGGGAAAAGTGGAAGTGTGAGAAGCTGGTAGAGTTGGTGGAGGAGACACACTAGAAGGTGAAACTGGTGGAGAAGGTGTATCTGGAGAAGACAGATCTGGTGAAAGAATAGGAGGTAGACACAAAAAGGAAGTGGAATCTGTGGAAGGAGTGTGATGTGGAGAAGGATGATAAAAGCAAAGGTCGACTCTCATGAAAGGTCACATCACGAGAGATGCGAATGCGACGTGCCGAGGGATTATAGTAACGATAGCACTTATGCTCAGGACTACAACCCAGGAAGACACACACATTCGACTGAGCACTCAGTTTTGTGTGCTCACGAGGTGCTAGAAGGACATAGCAGACACAACCAAAGACACGAAGATGAGCATAGCGAGAAGGTGCTCTATATAGGACATCACCAGGAACCTCACTAGGACACTTGCCCTAAAGCTTGGAAGAAGGTTGACATTTGATGAGATAGACTGTCGTAGGGACTGCTTCCCCTCAGAAGTGAGAGGGAACAAAGGAGGAGATGAGAAGAGTACGAGCAGTCTCAATGATGTGACGGTACTTGCGCTCAGTAACACCATTTTGAGCGTGAGCACCAGGACACGAGAGCTGAGGAAGAGTACCCTCAGAAGAAAGGAACTGACGAAAGGAGGCGGCGGCGTAGAGGTGGAGGCGAGGACGACCTCCCAGCGTCGGATCCAGAGGAGGGGCGCCGGATCTAGAGGAGGAGGCGTGGATCAAGCTCCCGCCGGCCCAGAGGATCGTGATGGTCTCATGGCCATCGGCGTGGATGGCGTCGGCGTCTAGGGGTGAAAACGGATCGGATAGTTTCCAACTGATCCGAACGGAAACAGATTTGGATTATCTCGGATCGGATTTTTCTCGGATAATTTTCGGATCGAAAACGAATTCGGATTTTTTTTGTCGGAAACGGAAACGAATACGGTAGGCATGATATCCGGCGGATATAGATACGAATATGGATTATCCGGATAAGATGAAGTCCGGATATCCGGATTTCGGCCCAAAAGAGAAAAGGGGATTTTAATTGATTTCCGAATTTCAAAAAATGCAACAAATCAAATAGCCTTTTAGAAGATAGCAAATAGAGTCAAAAAATTCTAGAAAAAATCACAAAAATTCCTTGAATTATTTTGAACTTAATAAAATTAATTCCAACTTAAAGTTGGTTTTTATTTTTGCACACAAATTATTTTTAATTTCGAAAAATAGGAAAACCCTTTTAAAATCCTGAAAATTCAAGAAATTAATTAAAAATTCCTTTTTCACTTTAAATCCAATAAAATCCCAAAAAACTCAATAAATTTTATTTTTGACATTAAAAACTAGGAAATTAAATAATTTACTTTATTTTATTATTTTTCTTTTTAACCAAGAAAACTCTTTTAAATCTCGAAATCCAATAAAATAATAAATTTATTAATTTTATTTTTGGTAACATACTTTGGGATGCTACAATCATTTGCGTATAGATTAACCATCCAGCTTGATCAATGTTAGTGTGAACTAAGTTTTATGTATGTGATGAACTAAGTGTGAATGCGTGATGACTTGTTACTTTGTGAGTTATGACTTATGAGCTAAATATGGTAAACTAAGTGTTATATTTGTGATGAACTAGTTAATGCTGCTTGCTAGTGTCAATATTATGTGTGGTTGCTGAAAATATGAACAATTCATGAATGTTTGCATCAAATAATTTAGTTATATGTTTTCGTTAATTTCTGGCATACAATTTAAGGGGTTTTCATGTTCCGAAAAATATCCGCGACCGTATTCGTATCCGGATCCGGGAAAAAATATGGCAGAGCCATTATCCGTCCATATTCGATCCGTTTTCACCCCTACCGGCGTCGATCCAGCTGTGCCAAGCTTCGAGGATGAGGTCAGGCAGCGGTGCAGCATCATCGAGAGGGGACGGAGCGGAGGGAGTCGACGCGGATGTAGTAGCGGCTCAAGGCCGCTGGCCCGCAAGAGGGACAAAGAGGATTCGACGATGATGGCGGGGGTGAGAAGCAGGGTTAGGGTTGGAGAAGCTCTTGTACCATGTTAGAAAGTTGAGACTAGGGTTTTTCTATTCATAACTGTGCAACTTATTCATTAATTGAGAGGGTATATAGTATATATAGACATTGTTACATGGGCATTATGGGCTACATGGGCCACGTGGGCCAAGAGAGAGAGAATATAGAATATACAACACTCTTAACAATATTAATCCTTTTTAACATCTTTTATGTACAGCTGAGAGTGTTGTCTTCTCTGCTGCAGTAGCATTGAACACGAGCTAATTCACCATAGATCTCAAGTGGATATAAGCTGTCAAGATATTAGTTTTTTATTCAATGATAGTAATCTCATTCATGAGGTGGCTATGAGTTGACATGTTATCCATCTGTGCTGACTTCTCCTTCGAGTATCACTCTGTAGTTCGCAATAGTTATAAATTTGTTTCCTGTCCAAGCTTCATAAAACTTGTGCTCGATGATGCTTAGACAGCAATGTTACTCTTCATAATTAGCTAATTTATTGTGTTACATACTGCAGTATTCATTTCCTCCATCATCTGTTGGTGAAGTTGGTCGAATTGGAGCACCTAGTAGGAGAGAGATAGGACATGGGATGCTTGCAGAAAGGGCACTGGAACCAATTTTACCTCCTGAAGAGGACTTTCCTTACACTATTCGTGTTGAGAGTACTGTCACCGAAAGTAACGGCTCGTCCAGGTACTAACCATTTCATGTTTTCCCTTCATTTTCTGCTTGCTTGCTCCTGCAATCTGTTGTCTTCGCTGGGGAGAACAAAATTGATGATAGTTTGCAATTATTTTAATTTGCTAAATTTGTATAGAGTTGACACTTGACACCACTTTTTTTTGTATATTTCTTTTTTTCGCCAACA
Source organism: Phyllostachys edulis (assembly GCA_036346405.1). NCBI lineage: Eukaryota > Viridiplantae > Streptophyta > Magnoliopsida > Poales > Poaceae > Phyllostachys > Phyllostachys edulis. The sequence continues at coordinate 30,127,565 of CM070557.1, forward strand.
TGCAAAAGCTCTGCGTTTCATTGCATTAAATAAAGGATAAAGTTCAAATTACATATGTACACATGGTTGCTCAAACCCTACTCCACCCAACATAACCCACCCTGGAAATTACATTGAACCATACAAGAAAACCGAACTACCTACTGCCGCACTAGCTACAACTCAATAAAAAAACTGTCGATGCACGTATCTCCCGCTACCCGCCATTGCTGATTTGCTGGTAGTCCTCTTTGATCTCATCCACCACTCTTTTGTGATTTTGAAGGTGTTGTTGAAGACTCTTGAGTTCAGCTCAAGCCATAATTTTCTTGTATATTACTTTCATATGTTCTGTTACTTGTTGCCTCCCACTGGAGTTGTCAGAATATAGATTCTGCCAGCTCGTCAGGTGCACAAAATTTTCCTTGTGTGCAGGGCTGCAGGATAACTTGATCTTTTACTCATTGTTTCCGACAGATTTAGCAATTGAGCATTGTTTTTCTTGCATACAGTACAACCGTCAGTGTAAAACTTTTTAGTACTCTTCTCCTTTGGTAATATTTTTCTGTGATACATCACCAGCATGGCTTCTGTCTGTGGAGGTTGTTTAGCACTTGAAGATGCTGGTGTTCCAATAAAGTTCCCTGTTGCTGGAATAGCAATGGGTTTGGTTCTTGATACACAGGAATTCGGTGGAGATGGTACACCACTTATTCTTTCAGATATTACTGGGTCTGAAGATGCCTCTGGTGACATGGATTTGAAGGTGTAACTTGTGTTCACTCTGAATTGGGTCTTTCATATAGAAATGCAGTAGCGAAGTTAATGTTTAGTGCTGTTTGAATCTTTTGACCAGTCAACTCTTCTGGTTGCAGGTTGCTGGTAATGAAAATGGTATAGCTGCTTTCCAAATGGACATCAAGGTTGTAATTACTAATGACTACGGATGACCGAGCATTTGTCTTGTAGCTTTGCTATTAGGAGGCATGTCATCAACACTGAAATTATGCATATTATGTTGTCACAGGTAGTGGGGATAACTCTACCTGTAATGGAACAAGCACTTCTTCAAGCTAGGGATGGTAGAAAGCATATTTTAAGTAAGTCTGCTTAACCTTCAATCTTGCTTTGTTGTTTGTGGACACTAAGCAGGAAATTTATAATCAAATTTCAATATACTGGCACCAGCTACCTGCAAACCTATGATACATTGTAACTAAGCTGCAAGTCACAAACGAAAAAAATAGCGACTCGCTGGACTTATGTTTTGAGCTCATTTTAAACCTGAACAAAAATTTTCCTGTCAGCATTGTGTACAAAACATTGAAGTCAACGTATAATTTGTGTTAGTTGTGGACTAGCACTGCGTCGTTTCATAATAAAAATAAAAAACATGCAAAAGAGGATATTCAGCAGCCGCTTCCTCTTGTGCTAAAATGTTGTGCATGTCTTTCTCAAATGGATCACTTCTGAGTTTTGATGACCAAGGTTCTAAAAATCGGTAACTGGTACATGATAGGTCATCCACCTAGTAGTGATTATATGGCATAACCGGTAATTACAAGGTAACAGGTAGGGGCACCCGTTACTTGTATACGGCTGAGTATACAACCTAGTAGACCCGTTTTTAGTGTTATGAATATTGTGTGTATATTCCAGAGGCCTAATGGGCAATATATATAGGGAAGTACAAGGGGGGGGGGGGGTTTCCATATACAGATAAGGAAATATAGAAGAGTTCTATTCTAACACCCCCCCTAAACTCATGGTGGATCAAACACACTGAGTTTGGAGAGAAAATACAAATGTTGTGGCCTAGTCTGTGGCTTCGTGAAGAAGTTAGCAACCTGTAACTCTGATGGCACAAACTGTAAAGCAAGTACTCCCTCCTGCACCTGTGAGTGAATGTACGAAGCATCCACACTAATGTGCTTGGTGCGCTCATGCTTCACTGGGTCCCGGGCAATACTGATAGCACCTGTACTGTCAGACAAAAGAGTCGTAAGTCTCATCACAAACACTTCAAAATCTGCAAGTAGCCACCTCAACCAAGTAACCTCTGTACATCCTTCACGCCATAGCTCTCAACTCGACCTCTGCGCTCGAGCAGAAGCTGCGATCGCTTTTTAGTCTTCCAGGCAATCAGGGAGAGCCAAGAAAAGCACGATGGCGTAAAGAGAACGACGATAAGAAGGATCACTAGCCCAAGTCGCATCGGAGTGCGCTCAAGTCAGAGTGAGGTAGAGCTAGGGAAAAACAAACGACGAGAGATAGTCCCATGCAAGTAGCGAAGAACACGAAGAAGGTGACTGTAGTAAAGATGGGTAGGACGAGCCATGAACTGACTCAACATATGAACAACATAAGCAATATCAGGACGAGTGCTCACAAGATATACCGAACTCCCAACAAGATGACGATACTGAGTAGGATCCTCAAGATCACCATCAGTGGCACAAAGCTGTAGGGTAACTCCATGGGAGTCTCAGCAGTACGAGTGTCAATTAGACCAGACTGATCAAGAAGATTTTGGAGATACTTCTGCTGGGGGAGGTAGTAGCCCTCAGGCATGGAAGAGACCTCAATCCCAAGGAAGTACGTAAGAGAACCAAGATTAGTCTTCAAAAACTGCTCACTGAGATGCTTCTTCACATACACGATGAATGAGGAATCATCGCCAGTGATAAGCATATCATTAACATACAGAAGAAGCAGTGTCCTACCCTGAGATGAGACATGGACAAAAAGGGCAGGATCATGGGAACTGACAGTGAAACCGACAACAGTAAACACTGAGGTAAAACGTGTAAACCAGGCACGAGGAGCCTGTTTGAGGCCATAAAGAGCACGACGAAGACAACAGACGTGCCCATCGGGAACAGAGTACCCAGGTGGTAGCTGCATGTAGACCTCCTCATGCAAAAACACCATTAAGAAAGGCATTCTTAATATCGAGCTGAGAGATAGACCATCGACGAATAGAAGCAACCGCAACAAGAGTGCGAATAGTGGTTATATGGGCAACAAGGGCAAAAGTCTCATCGTAGTCACAACCGTACTCCTGCTGAAAGCCACGAGCCACAAGACGAGCCTTGTGGCGCTCAATAGTATCATCAGACTGGGTCTTAATCTTGTACATCCACTTGCATGTGATCAAATGAGCATGCACAGGAATCGGTACAATATGCCAAGTCTCTGTACGTCGAAGAGCATCAAGCTCCTCTGCCATAGCCAGTTGCCACTCAGAATGAGGAGCAGCCTCACGATAAGAACTAGGTTCAGTGACAGATATAGCATGAGCTATCGGAGTAAATCCAAGACGATCAGGAGGTCGAAGAGATGTCTGGTCACGAAGGACGTAACGAGGAGCATCATCAGAAGAATTAGATGGGGGTGTCGGCAAGATACCAGGAGAGGAGACTGGTGAAGGACAAGGACACCTAGAGTAGTGAATACCAAAGAAACAAGACGGTGGTGCTGCTGGAACAAGAGGCGGTGCTGTAGGAGGCAGCACCAGAGGCAGAGGTATAGAAGGAACCACTGAAGACAGACCAGGAGAAGATTGTGATAGTGGAGAAATTGGTGAAGAGTAAGAAAGAGACAACCATTAAATCGACTCAACTGTGGAAACAGGAGGGGCCGAATCTTGATAGAAGAAATGTCGAGATTCGTCGAAGACAACGTCTCGTGAAATCTTGATCCGTCGGGCAGAAGGATCCTAGCAACGATAACCCTTATGCTCAGAACTATAACCAAGAAACACGTACTCAACTGACTGAGCTGATAGTTTAGTGCGTTCACGAGGCTGCAGCAGAACAAAACAAGTACAACAAAAAACACGAAGGTGAGTGTACTAGGGGGCTCGATAGTAGAGACACTTTATTATAGAACTGACACCCTTAAGAGCAGTGGAAGGCTGCATATTGATGAGATATGCAACCGTAGAAATAGCCTCAACCCAGTGGTGGAACGTGAGAGGCAAGGAGAAGAGTGCGGGCAGTCTCAATCAGATGATGATGTTTGCGCTCAGCAACCCCATTCTGAGCATGGGCACTAGGACAAGAAGACTGGTAAAGAGTGCCCTGCTAAAAAAGCTGTCTAAAAGCGCCAGAATAGTACTCGTCAGCAGAATCACAACGAAAACTACGGATGGGAGAATCAAACTGAGTACGAATCATCGTTGCAAAGCTACAATAGATCGCAAGAAACTGACCACGATTAGTCATAGGGAAAATCCATGTAAAACGGGAATAATCATCAATGAAGATCACATAAAGTTTATGCCTGCCTTTAGAGATAATAGGCGCAGGTCCCCATACATCTGAATGAACTAAGTCAAAAGGATGAAAAGACAAGGACTCACTAGAATGATAAGGAAGCTGTAGCTGCTTACCCAGTTTATAACCCTTACAAAACATGGTTGTGTCAACAGTAACATGTCCAAGAACACTCTGACGAACTAATGAAGACGGGACCCACACAAGTGACCTAAACGGTGATGCCACTGCGCAAAAATACCAGAGGTGGTGGCAGTAGTGGCGGTGGAAGGAGACGTAGAGGTGACATGAGCAACTGAGGTGGACGGAAGGTGGAGGCGATCAAGGATGTAGAGACCTTGACGATCCCACTGGCCACGGCCGGATCCTAAGTATTGTCCCTGTCTGTTGATCCTGGATGAAGCAGGTGTGAGAGTCAAAACCAACCCTACAGCTGAGATCGGTGAGCTGACCCACCGAGAGAAGTTGCATGGTAAGCTGGGGAACATGGGAAACAATTTGGAACAAAAAGTCGATGGACAAAGAGTGCCTGACGGTGACAGATAGAGGAGTACCGTCAGCTGTCTGACCAGAGATAGGAAAAACAGGAGGTCCTACTGAAGTGAGAGATGTGGAGTCCGGTGTCATATGGAAAGAGGCACCAGAATCCAGAACCCAAGAAGTACCTGGAGGAGACATCTGAGCTAGACCGATGTAACTCGCCGAGGTGTGAGAGAGCTCTTGAAGTAGAGCTGGCGAAGCTGGCTGAACAGAGTCATCTCGCTGAGAAGGTCCCGACGTGCTGGTTGTGTTGGTTTGTTCTCCTGTCAAGGAAGGGTCTCCCTGCCTCCCTTGGAGCGTCCAACCCCACGTGCCTTGTTCTGCTTTTTTCGCACTGCACAACGCTGATAGTCGTGCCCGAAGTTCTTGCAATAATTGCATTGAACCCGAGGTGCAAAAACAGAGCGTAAACAGACACCGAGGATGGATCAGAGTCGGGCGAGAACCGCTCGGTGTAGTCGAAGAAGAAGGGTAGCAAGCATAGCCGAACAAATTGTGTTGCTAACTGCGACGAAGCTTCGTCAAGATCTGTTGTCGAAAGAGTCTCGATGTTGTCGGTGCGTGGTGGCGGCTCGCTTAGCTTGAGCGACGACAGGCTCAAAACTCTGGGCGAAGACGATAGACAAAGTCATAAAGACGAAGGCGATCACGATCCGCCTTTTGCACTTTATGACACGCTGACAGAGGAGAAGCTACTGCTCACGGTGGCGCCGAGATCGGCGAGGCTTGGAAGAAGTCGTCGACGGAAGAGTCCTCTGGCGGCGTCTTCAACTCACGCCGGCGAAAAGAAGCGAGTATCGTTGTTTCTTTGGTATCGCTCGCGCAAGTACTCCTAGATCTCGACGAGTGGCACGGACCAACAATGTCCGGTGGATGGAGTCGTCGATCTTGACCACGGGATGGCTCGAACACGAGCCTCATCAAGACTTGGCCTTCGAAGCGTCCATGGCATATTGAAAGGCCTCATTAGCGACATCGTGACCTCTGCACCTTTTGGTGTTGCATCTTCTGTAGGAGATGCAGAAGTAGGTTGTCTAGAAGGAGGCTGAATTGGTGACGACGGACAAGGTCGGGTACCAGTAACATGTCCCCAGAGGCGGAGACCATCTAGCGTGATCTCCATGAGTGAAGACCACAACCTGTAGTTCGTCCCATTAAGCTTTATTCCTGAGAATAGGATCGCAGTGGATGGAACGGAAGCCATTAGTAGGCGGTGCGGCGACCAAGGCAACGAAGTCTAACAGACAGCGTTGGACGGCGCGGCGGTTAGATCGACGTACTGTTTCTGTTTTTTTTGGATTTTTTTGTTTTGTTTTTGGGTCGGCTAAAAAGAAAAACTCTTTAACTAGGGCCGGCCTGCTAGAAAGCCTAGAAGGCTGCTCACAAAGGGGACACACGCAGGACCAGGGGAACTAGGGTTCACCCTGTGGCGTCGGCGGCGGCTTCAATGAAGTCTGTCGTGCACGGGATCCGGCCACCACTTCAGTCAGGCGGTGGGCAGGAGGGTGGTGGCGTCGGCCAATGAAGCCTGCCAAGACCGGCGTCGTCGAGGTTAGTGTCGGGAGGAGAGCGACGAGGCGGAGAGGCTGCGTCCAGGCTCGTCAAGTGAGCGTCAGTAGCGTCGAGGCGGAGAGCGAGCTCGGGCGAGGACTTCGTCGGCGTCGGCTCGATCGACGTCGTCCTCGGCGGCGTCCTTGTCGACGGTCGGTCGGTCTCTGGCGTCGGTGAGGCCGACGTCGATAGCGTTAGGTGGAGGCGGCGTCGAAAGTAACGGCAGCGGCGTCGACCTTTTGACGACAAAGAAGTAATGGAAGGAGCTAGGTTAGAACCCTAGCTCTGATACCATGTTATGAATATTGTGTGTATATTCAAGAGGCCAAATGGGTAATATATATAGGGATGTACAGGGGGGTTTCCATATACAGATAAGGAAATACAGAAAAGTTCTATTCTAACATTTAGAACACTGTTGATGACATCATTTGCAAACACATCCACTAAATACAATGTTGGACGACTACTGTCAGTAAGGAAAAAAATTCGGTAGTCAATGGCACAACGTGGTTAGAACTTTCTTGGATAACAAATTCTCTCTTCTTAGATGGTCAACAATAGTAACAATTTGCTCCAGTCCATTCACAGAATGCTATTACGTTGAAACGGCCATTATTGGCACGTTTTTATTTGCAAATATTTTCAGTAATTTCATCTGATGTTACATTTTGTTATCTTCCTCAGATGAAATGTCAAAATGTTCGCCTCCACCATCAAAAGCACTCTCTCCACATGCTCCCTTAATTCATATCATGAAGGTTAGTCTTTTCTTCATGAAGTGTAAACGATATTTATATTTTCTTGCAACTATACTGTTCTAAACTGTTTTATGACATTGTTCTTCAAGGTCAAACCTAACAAGGTGAATTTAATAATTGGTTCTGGTGGAAAGACAATAAAAAGCATAATTGAGGAGACTGGAGTGGATGCTATTGATACTGGAGATGATGGCACAGTAAGGAAAGCTTAGTGATACTTGCCTTTAGCCTTTTTAAAGTACTATTGACAAATGCTTTTGGCAGGTAAAAATTACTGCAAGGGACTTATCAAGCTTAGAGAAGTCAAAAACTATAATAGCTAATCTTACCATGGTTCCAAAAGTTGGTGAAATTTACAGGTGTCAATTTTTTTAATCCCCTTGGGTTTTATATGCATATAATTTTCTCACAGTATATTATTACTTGTTTTGGCTTCAACTAATTAATATGTTTGCTTTCTCCCTAACCATTTTTCTGCATTGTAGCTAATCAAACTCTTTTTCCTTGGGAACTCAATTGCCAGGAACTGTGAGATCAAATCAATTGCTCCATACGGAGCGTTTGTTGAAATTGCACCGGGACGTGAGGTGAGCGGATATTAAAATTTACTTTATTAAGACCATTTTTTGACATATTTATCACATGTATACCATGCACAAAGGGTAAACGCTACTTATCAATGACAAATTCACATGGCCTCGTTGGGCTTCTAACGAATGAGTTGCTTTCATGCACAAAGTTCCTTCCAGTTTAATTTTGATCATCTTGTTGACATAATTTGTTTTGCTTAACTCAATGTGCAGGGTTTATGTCATATCAGTGAGTTAAGTCCGAGTTGGTTGGCCAAGGCTGAGGATGTGAGGAAATATAGCACAAATTTGTTTTGTTTGCTTTGATTCCTCCTGCATATTTAAGTTATCCAATTCTTGTTTTTTTTGGCAGGCTTTTAAAGTTGGTGATCGCATTGATGTCAAGCTTCTTGAGGTCGGTAGCTCTTTTTGAATTCAACATGAGTGTCGTGTAAAACTGTGAAAGTTGCACACCTTTAGCATATGTTACTGGTAGAAGCCGATAGCCACATGTTGCTGGAAATTTCAACCGGGGGCAGGATTTCACTGGTTTGAATCTTGTCTAGTTATGGGGTATGGGCTAGTGTCACTGATTTTAGCTGTTTGTTTATGTTATTCCTACATCATGGTGTTACTGTAGGATTTGTATATTTGTTGTTGTCTTAAGTTCTCAACTTTCCCACTTGCAGAAAGCTAGGTAGCAATTGCTTGTAGGTCTTAGAATGCTTATGCTACTTTTCCTACCGCCAGAAGTGCCATTTGGTATGATTGATGAAGGGGTGTTCTTAGTAGTTTTGACCATCTTTGCTTTCTGAAAGTTTACTTTCTTGACTGTCTGAGCCAGATAAATGACAAGGGTCAACTTCGACTAAGTTGTCGGGCTTTGCTTCCTGAAGCAAATGAAGAATCTAGCAACAAGCAGCAAACAAGTGGCTCAACAAAAGAAAAGGCGCCAGAAAAAGATAACCTCATTAAGTTGACAACAAGAAGACCCAGACGTAAGAAACAAGGTGAACCATCTGCAGCTGAAAATGCCACGACGAAGACTTGAAAGGAGCACCGCTGCTCCAGTTACTTCACAAGGCAGTGAAACGGGAAAGAAATAGGATGACACTAGCAGCATGACACTTTATCAGACCATTTCTTGGTAGACTGGGCCGGTTAAAGGATTGATACATTCAGTGACCATGGGATGGTCACATGGTAGGAATTCCATGACAAGGGTCAAGACATTACATGGGATCACACAGAAGATTAAATTGGTTGACCTCTCCGTGCTTGACGATGTGCAGAGTTGTCGCACTGCAGTAGAAGTGAAGTTTCCTTGTAGGGCATCCGTTGCTGCTTCGTCATGCGGTGTTTTGGATGTGTTTACAGAAAAAATTGAGCTGGGTTTTTCAATTCCTGACCAATGCCGTAGTTTCTCAGAAAAGTAGCTATTGCTGTTTCCTTACAAGTTCGAATTTTTTTTAGCGTACTAGTGAATTTTGTGACTCGTATACTTGATTTTTTTTGTCATTACCAAGCTCAAGTTTAATTTCCAGTGTGCGCAATTTGATTATGCATAACATGCGGGCAGTTGTGAATATGCGGTAATGCATTTATTGCAATCTGGATGAAAACTATTTAAGATTTGGAACCTGAAACCCATGCAGTACGTCATATGAAAAAAAACATATTTTAAAAATTTTAAATTACTATTTGAGGGTTCGTGCATTGCAACGGATCTCAAATAAGCATATATATATATATATATATATATATATATATAGACACACACTAAAAGCTGCATACATAATTCGTATCCTATCAACAAGCCACAAATAGTTTTATCACAAACTGAATGTGTAGATATAACTGTCCACGTAAGATCCTTATAGTAACAAATGCGTGTATGTATAGATTTATCTATAAAAATTCTACTAACTCAAGGTAGAGGTAGATGATAGACTTACTACTACTATCACTTATTGTTTTTTATATAATTTTAAAATTATAGTATCATATTTTTAAAAATAATTAAATCAGTACAAGACTAATATACCAATTTTTCTCAAACATTATATAGTACTTTAGCGGTGCACGAAGCCACCAGGAAGTTGTCTCCACCGTCGCCTAGCACCATCCTGCCTTGCATGCCTACAAAAATCCAAAGGACGCCACGCCCCGCGCCTAGACGCCTACCGTTTGAATCTTACTCCCCCGTCCGCCCTCTCTCCCCCTATTTAAGCTGAGGCCACCTCGCCATTTTCTGCAACCATTCCTATCTACCCAACCGCGTTATACCCTCCTCTGGGGAGCCTTGAGCTGCCCGGAACAAGACTTCGGCTCCGGCGCCGTCAGCCACGCTCGCCGCCCGATGAGCCCACCCTTGCCACACACGTCTAAGGTGCAAACGGAGCAAGTAATTCCTGATCGGTCGACCGAAAGTTTGCGGAACGAATACGAAAGAGATAAATGATTATCCGATACTATATTTGTTCGACTCCGATTTTGAGGAAAAAATGTGGAATATGATAAGTGATGAATGATATCCGTTTGTATGTATTTGTATATCAGGTCGTTGAGGAAAGCATGTCGTGACTTCACTTAAGAACAGTATAACAGATAGGTTGGTTGTTGCATCTGAGCAGATAGGGGATACTAAGTGTTTTTTCTTCGACATCTCAACGATTAGTCTCTCCGTGTTCGCTCTGATTGCATCCATATTGTCTAATGTCCTATGTAGGGGTGCAAAAGAAGTTGATAATATCCGTCCGACCGACCGATCGATGACTCCCGGAGCGAATACAGGATGTAGAAATGGGTATCCGATACTATCCGTGTCCAACTCCGACTTTAAGAAAAAAAATACGAAATATAATACAGGATGAACCATATCTGCACTCCGATTGAACCCCTACACACGTCACCTTGCACCATCTTCCCCGTAGATCAAAATCGCTAACTTTATTTCTACCGAACTACAATGCATAGTCAGATCGTATCATCTTCTTTGCCTCCAAGCGCATAGGGGTGGGAATGGAGCAGGCCGATCCAATGGACCAGCGATCCGCTCCAAAAAACTTGACCAAATGGGCCACCGGTTCGGTTCTAAAAGGAAAACGAGGCGAAGGTCTCGTAACCTAGAGCTCCATTGGATCGACGGATCGACCCTACGCGCAAAGCCGCAAAGCCTCCTCCCCCAGTCCCTCTATCCCCCAGACGGCCAGGCTGGGATCCGCCACCTCCACCCCGCTGCCGCTAGATCGGCCACCAAGCTCCCGCTTCCGTCCACAGACCTCGTCCCCAATCTCACCCTGCACCGCCTCATCGCCCTCTGGGCCTCGACGGCCGCTTCCTCCTTGTCCCCCGTGCCCTCTGCTGTCGGCCCCTCCCCGGCAGCCGTCGCCGTAGAGCTCCTTCGCCGGGTCGCTGCCCCTGGCGCGGATCCCTTTCCTGCGCTCCACAAGCTTGCGGTCTTCCTCTCCGACGATGACGTCGACGAATTTGACAAGAACGTGCTGGCGAGGGCCGGCGGCGCCGCGGAGACCGTGGCGTTGGTGCTCCAGCGGAGGGAGGCGGATGCCGCTGTCGAGGAGGCCGTGCGGGTACTTGCCGTGCTCGCCGCGTCCGAATGTGTGATGATAATTGCTCGCCGCGTCTTGAGCGTCACACAGATTCTTGTGAGGAGGGCCAAAAATCGGTACACATGGAGCGCAGCACCGCTGTGCCATTCTCTGATTCTCTCCCTCTCCGGTGAGCTTCATCTTTGAGCGTGCCCGTTTCTACCATCTCCATATCTCCCTAGCGCTAACGAACGACTTCTTTTTGTCTAGACTCCGCCATAGGGACCCGTTGACGTTGATCTCTGCCTCGTCGCTGCGGCTCATCGTCGTCCTCCTGTCTTGGACGACTCCCGCCGCACCTGAGCATACCGGTGAGCTCCTTATACTCCCTTGGTGAGTGTGTGCTAGTTAGATTTGGAGTTCTTTGTAGTTTGCCTCAACATCCTCGTGGCCATTGACGTAGCTCGATGCCGGCACTGCTCCGATGACCCTAGGGCTCCATGCTCCACCCTTGAGGCCCCACCGTGCTTGCTGATGCCATTGCACGCCCGTACCTACCGCAATTTGCCCTCTCTTTCGGTTTCCATCACCGCGGAACTTGCCTCGCCACTAAACACCCGTGTACGCCCACTCAGGGATATTTTTTACCGGCCGGCCATACCGGACTTACTGGTTAGGCCGGTAGAAATATAAACCGGTTCTCAAAAAACCGGTTTTGACGAATTTTATTAAAAAAAATCGAATTTGCTTGAATTTTGTTCGAGTTTGTTTTTTTTTTTTAAAAAAAAACTAAAATCCAAAAAATTCTTATTATTTTAGAAAATTTCGACCGAATTTTTCCAATTTTCAGCCAAACTTGCCTTACCGTAGTCTTGGCCAAACGGACTGACTCAGGCCGGCTTAGGGCACGAATTGGTTTAAACACGACCTATTCCGCCCGACTACTATTCATCTTGCGTCTCGGCCGCCCACAAGCTGGGGTGGCGGCCCAGGCACGGTCCGTCGAACATTCGTGCCGTGCCGGGCCATCCCGAGCCCGTTTAGCCCATCGGGCCAAGTCTGGCCCGTTTGGCCTGTCAGAACAAAAAAATCAAAAAAAAAATCCAGAAAAATTAGAAAAATGTGTAGAATTCAGAAGTAGACATGAAGATTGAAAAAAAAATGAGACAATCATATTGAAAATGTAATAAAGAGTTTTATTAATGTCCAACTGGCTGCCTCATTAAAACCTTCGCCAAGTAAAAACTTAAAATGAGAAAACCTTGGCAAAGAAAAAAGAGTACAGCCTATAGCTCTACAATTCTACATACATGATACATTTTTATTCTATGTGTCGGTGTCATTGTCTAAGTACAAATTTTCGAACACCTTCGATAACTCTAGATTTTCCACAGAGTGTTGTGTTCGTGAATCAGCTTGTTCCTAGTCCTTCACAGTTAGAAGGATCTCCACCATCTCACTTGTGAGGCTTGTTCTTCTCTCCTCTAATATTCTTTCAGAAAGACTGAAAGCAGATTCGGAGGAAACCGTAGAGATAGGAACAGTTAACACATCACGTGCAAGTATGGATAGCATGTGATATGTTAACTTATAGGCTTGCCACCATTGCAAGACGTCGAAGCCTTCTGAGTTGAAATCCACCGTATCGCTGTCCAGATAGGTGGATAGTTCTCCGCTCCTTGTGGGTTTTGGCTGAGCAGGCGTTGGTGTAGAAGAAGAAGAAGAAGAAGGCCTAGACCTGGACCTAGAGAAAGAGGTAAAGAAGATCACGCCCCACATATTTGTCTTCCCACTTAAGGTGGGGGCTATTTTCATACCTTTTGTAACAGCCTCAGTTTTAATCAACAGTAATAAAATGCTTTTTATAGCATTTCTGGTCATTTTAAAACGTGAGCATCTTGTTACAATTTAAAAACTTCCATTTCAACCCAATCTTAGCCTTGTTTGAAGCTTCAAAAGAAAATGCAAGTCAATGCTTGTATTGAGATCGGGGAAGTATTTTTATCAAACACTAGATAAATTATCTTGAATAAAATTAATTTTTATCAAATTTTTAGAGATTATTTTGACATTATGAAAAATCTCTATTCTCTACTTAAACCTCTTCGGTCAAAGTTTCTTTATATTTGGCCCTGTGCCCTATTTTGTAATAAACTCTGATTATCAGTTAATAAATGCGTGATATGATTTTGCTATCACTTTTTTTTGACTTTATACACTAGCTATTCCTGGATTAGTGTACAAAACACAAAGAATCCAGGATCTTTCGTTCCCGGGTTCGACAATATTCGAAGACATCACAGACCGTTTGTATTTAAAACCGTCTGAGATGATTCACAGACAGTTATTAACAAGAATTGTGTGTGATAATTATGTATCACAGACGTAATTATCAGAGACAGTTCTAGCCATTGCTACATATCACAGACGGTTCTTATTAAAAATCGTCTGTGATAAGTACAACACAGACGGTTCTAAAGAAACCGTTTGTGATGAGGTGTCTAGTATGGCCTATTTTGCAGTAGTGTCCCTTTCCCCTTGGAATTTTTAGGTTTTTGAATCACACGATTTTATCTGATTTGCTCTGGTCTTGTGTTGTGGTACGATTTGGTTGTCGCGATCTAATGCAGTTCGTGTTGAAACATGCATCTTGTTTGGGTTCTAATCCATGAAGGCTTGACCTCTTCCCCTTGAACCTTCTTGGTTTTATTGGTGGTAATTTTGGAGTTTATAGGCTATCTGTTGTATGTGTTACATTCTCTAGATTTAATTACGTGATACACAAATTCAGATGTTTGTACTAAATAGGGTTAATCGTTTCATAATTCAAGAAATTATGCGGTGGAATCATAGTGTTCATTTATCAATATTTGCGATGAAATCATAGCATTTAATCCCTTCGTCGTTCATGTTAGGAGCTGCAAACTAGCTTATGGGAATGGTCCTTTTGAGTTCCTGCTTGCCAGGAAGCGCTACAATGCATACAAATAATCTTAATGTCAAATACCATCTGTTACTGTCTCACAGTTATTTTTACATTTATTTCTAGATTTCATGGACACTAGCTATAAAGAATTATAGTATATCAATTTGTGTTAATGTCAGAACTTAGAAAGCAGAACATCTAAAATGTGGCCTACTGATTTTAGTTTCTGTTCATTCAATAGTTACAGATAAGCAATGGGTGCATGTAGGCACAGTGAATGCGGCAAGTGAAGCGGCAGGGGTGGCTCAACTCCGACCAGGAGGAGGGCAAGCGGGGCGCTTGTTGTTGGTGTGTGACCGTTGAGAGCTCCACTGTTTATAATCATTGAGGACATTCTGAAGATTTGTCGGCTCTTATGGTTAATATGTTCTGAGGAACACTTAATGTTGTAGTGACCAAAGCCCCAAATCTTCCTGAATAGCAAAAGCATGTCCTTCAGGATATTGCCATTGTTAGATAAATTTAATTTATGTCAGTTCTTACTAATCGCAACAGGCTGTCCTTCATGATATTGTCATTCTCTTTCAATGATCTAGGTTATGTTATTTGCTTGTTGTCTATGATAGATATATATGTTAAATGTAGCTTTTTCTCCTACGTCCTCAGAGTATAATGTTTCAACAAATAGAAATATTATGTGTATTGTTTTTGCTTTACCATTTAATTTGTCCTACAACATGTCAGTTTCTCTATAATAAATTCAGGGAATCTTTTATTTCATTAATTGGGACAGAGCATCTTACCTTCTGTTGACAAAAAAAAATGCTAGGACAAATGAAACATAATCTTTAGTTTTTAGATTTCAAACGATGGGGGCATTGCATTGCTTTCTTGGTTGTATGGATGCATGGTTGGGATTTCAGGGCCTCAAGGCAGATCATTCATCTTGTATCATGAATCATACTCCACTATATATGTGAGAACATCTAAGCATAAACATTACTTTGTACGCTCCTTTAATAGGACAAGTAGGGCTTCCTTTGTTCCTTCTCACCTGTGCATCCACATCGTCTACATGGTGCATGTTCGATGACTTGCCTGTTTGTTTCAGTATTGCCTTTTTGAGTTCGAGATGCAGAGATGCCACCCGTTCTATGATTTTTCATATAATTGACGTATTGGAATATACAGTTGATGATACAAACACATTACATAAATTGATTGCTCTACATGAGAGGATTGTCTTTTTTGTTGGCTAAACCATGTTGGCTTATATGTGTACCTGCCCAGGTTATTATGTTGCCTTTGCCACTGCTTTTGGTTATCTAGCTCAGTAGTTCAGGATGTACGCTTTGATGGGTGATAGATTAATTTATACATGTCTCCGATGTGCCATGCCTCTGCTCCTGCTATGTCGCCACCTTGGGTCAACGCCTCTGGTGACCCTCACCTAGCCATGGCGTTGGATGGCATCGTTGTGCTGCTGCTGCTGTCAGGGTCTGTATAAGCCCCATATTACGGGTTAATCATATTTGTAAACTAATAGTTCCATTCGAATAAAGTTGCTCTTTTACTCACCTCCTTTGTACACTCCTTTAATAGTCTCTTTTGTAGTTCGGTATTAATAATTTTCTATGCATTTCCCTTTCATCAATTTATTCTAGGTTCTGGTTGTTTTTTCCTCGGAGAGAGATGCTGAAGCAGGTGGCGTTGTGATTATAGTTTGTTTTTCCAAAGTTCATTCTATTGAGTCCTTCTGCTCTTGGTGAGCTTCCGTGTTTCCTCCCTAAAGATGCTCCACTCTCAGTGACTTCGATTTGGTTTGTGAAAGATACACAAAAATAGAAGATGCACACTTCTATGCGTGTGTTTGCAATAGCAGTGATGATGTACACTGCCTGATTGTGTTGGTCTCAGATTATTTGTGTCTCCAGCTTTGTCCTTGTGAGGTATATTATGTCCCCTAGCTTATGGTCAGGTCTAATTCGTGTTAGTTGTCGGTTGTGTTTGCTTATGCTTGATTATTGGTTATTGTGTGTGTGTGTGTTCATTACTGCTTATGTTGCTCAAGACACATGAGATTAAAAGTTATGCTCTCTGTACAAATACTGATTACCTATTACCAATTACAGAGTGTTGTTTTGGTTTTGCAGAGTTGTACGAAGGAATGGCGTGTGCCGTCTATAGCTAACCCCTTTATCCAATTGGGAGAAGCTTCATCTGATTTGGCAGGGGCTAAGTTCACTGTGTATGCTACAACCATTGCAAGAAGGCATGCCGCAAATGTCAGCTAGCACCCACAGTAAGCTACACCACTAGACAACACCCCATCAGCCTCTTGCACAACCTAAAATGATTATCTACTGTCTGCTTAGCCATTTGTTTTTTCTTCGGTTCAGTTCTGAAACAACCTTGCTATTTTAGGGCTTCCTCTACACTTAACCTAACGAGGAACTACAAGAAATCTCTTGAGAGATAGCTCTCCAATAGTCAGTATAGGCCAAGGGCAAGCACCATATACATTAACCATCACTCTTTATGTTTATGAAATTATTTGAGCTAATGATGGGTGGTACTTCGTACTGCTACCATATACATTTTCATTTAGAATATCCTCCTGTAATCCTTGAACTCTTTATTCTCTATTATCGTTACTATGGCTTTAACTACATTGTCGTGTGTGCGGTTTGAGTCGTGCTTATATTTACTGGACCTGCCTGTATATGGTTTACATGTCCTATTTGGTGGCCGTTGCTACAAAAGAAATACGCCAGAAAACATAACTATGGTGATTGAACAGTTTCATGTCATACTGTTCGTGATGCTTTCTTTTATATCCTTATTTCTATTAAATCGAACCAGCTTACTTTGTTCTTTTTTCCCTGCACTATATATGTCTATTGTGTTTTAGCTAAAAATAGCCATGATTTCATAGTTGGAACAACACCTCACTAAATTAACAATCGCTTCGCACCAGCATTTTTGCAGACCTCTTCCCTGCACTATATATTTCTTGCGCTCTACCTATCTAGTATACCACTAAATCTATGATCCATCGAGCGCAGATAAGACATTTCTAAATATTTACCGAGTATGAAAGTAAATCAACTAGTTCAACTTCGAACACTAACATACTAACATAGGCTAGACTAATTACCCTCTAAAAAAAGGCTAGGCTACAAATTAACCGAGGAGCGAACAATCGGCGTCGTTCAGGCCTGATTCCCGAAATAGTGAATTCACTAGAAACCGCGCCTTGGCGCACGTGGAATCGAAGACGTGAGAATATTTTGTGGGCAATGGTGATACTATTGACTTTATGATCTTGTTAATCAGAGGTTGTATGTCCTGCCAAGAAATGATGAAACTGGATCCTCATAATTTTCATGGAGATCACATGATTATTAGGATGGAGATAGTAGTCTAAGTATTATACTCAAATAGACTTGGCAACATTGTATATGTAACACAATGCGCATCTATTAACAGGTAGTAACAATCCCAAGTTTAATAATAGGAAATAAACATCCAACACATGTCAAATAAATATCTAACTATAAAAGCAGAAAAGCACACACGACGTTATTTTGTAGTTTTTAAGTTTTTGACCATCAAGCTGAAACAACGTATAAACCAATTGCATGCATGGGCATCTAAAGAAAATGCAAGGTAGGGACTTACAAAAACTTTAAATGTAGGCTTGAGAGCAGTCATTTCATATATACAACATCCTGAAATAGAGAAATTTAGGTATTCAATAGCAAGTTTACTATCTTGGTCTAGGAAAGTGATTTCTCACATAGAAGTGATACATACCTAAAGACCAAATATCTGACTTGGTGTCATATTGTATATAAGCAAGAAGTTCTGGGTACATATAACTTGGTGCTCCTACCACTTGTGTTGAGGACAATTTACTACTAAGAACACCATCGAATAGGTACAAGAAAATTGGAAAATATTTTAGATCAAGAAGTCAATATTTTTGCAAGCCCAAAGTCACCTGCATTTGTTTAGATTTGGAATTACATAATTATCAGGATTGCTAAACACATACATAAAGTGTTGTGCTTTTTCTAGGACTAAGCTATGTACCAAGTCTTATGCTTTGGTCTCTGGCAATAAAAAAATTGGAGCATTGAAACAAATTTAGCACCTCTTCAGTATACATTATCATGATGCCTTCGAAAGATAAGTATCAATATGTGCTTCAAATGAAGCACTATTACTGACCTTCACATCTCGGTGAAGAACGTGATTTGTGTGCAAATAATCAAGAGCCATGAGAAGTTGCACAAACCACTTGCAAAGCTTCTACAAAATGAAAATACAGTTGAATGTGCATTTTTTGGATGCAGCAAAACAAGCTAAATCTGTTAAAATGAAAGCAAGGATACAAACTGCACCTCCTCTGAGAAATGGGTACTGTTGGCTCTTTTAATAGCTTCAGCCCTGGACCAACAACCATCTATAGCACAAACTAATTCAAAGATTCTCCATATAAGAAACAATGCAGTTGAGGTTAGTATCTCTGCATCTGATACATCTATTTATATAGCTAATGAGAAATAGATAACTAAAAATGACATGGGAAATAGCTAGTATTTGTAAAGAATTGAACTTACAAAAGTAGTCAAGTTGTAGTATTGCCCTTGCAGGGAGTGGCAGAGACATACATCATCGTTGAAGCCATACATATCCAACATCAATTCATCATTGTAGTCTTTTTTCTTTCTAAAGAAAAAAGATTGCAATTGGAATGGATGGGTAGGAACGTGTCAAACCATAAGTAGGTTCAATTTAAACAAACCTACTGAATATAAGAAATGCACCTTTTTCACAAAAGTACAGTTCCTAATGTCTTCAATGGCCTTTGATGTTATTATTTGTGGATCCTTCCAAATGGTCTACTGAAAGCATTTAGGCCCCTAAAAATTGTTTTGGTAATTAATGACATTATGTGAATATGGGACTAACATGTTTATTGAGTATTTACAAGGTTAAATCCCAGTGATGAGAATGACAACCTGAAGATGCATGCTAAAGGTCAATATGAAGATCAATATGGTTCAAAGACAAGATACAAGTAGTCTAGGATCCTTTTTAGTTTTATCGGTCTAAGGAGAAATGGATGGAAGACCGGATTGTAGGTTAAATGCCATACTATTAAGAGGGATTATGACTAGTAGCTTGATAGCATGTTTTTGTGCCTTTTGGATCAATATAGGATCATGCATGCACTTTGAATTTGTTTTGAAAGCCAACTTTGCACTTCTTAGGTTAATCGGTAGTACCGACTTGATGTTGGCGGTACTACCGCTCAGCGGTATGACTGGGATAGTGGTGCGGTACTACCGCAACCCGGTCATACCAAAGATTGATTGGCGGTACGTATTTTCCAGAGTGACACCATTTTTGGTTTGGTTGCTCACCCGATGAGCGATAGTTCCAGATTTGCTTAGTGGTACTACTGCATCGCGATATGACTGCATTCCTTTTGTGGAACTACCGCACCTTGGTGTTACCAAAATGTCAGCGGTACATTTTTTATAGTAAGTACCCCTTTTGTATTTCGAAGGGGAGCGGTAGTACCGCTCTTGGATTTCGGTATGACCGCACAGTAGAACTACCACATGTTACAAGGCGGTAGTACCGCGTTGAAATTTTCAACGGCTATGTCAGAGCAGTTAATGCGTCTACGCTAGCCGTTACTGTGAATTTTGGGAAGGTGCCATAGTACCGGCCATTGCATGGCAATACTACCGCATTTGCTGAAAAGTTGGGGGTTTTGCCCCCAACGGTCGTATTTGTTTGTAGGGGGTATAAATACCCCTCCACCTACTCAAGAACAGTGTGAGAGACTTCATTTAACATCCCTTGAGTCTTGAGCACACTCTCTACACCTCCAATTCACTTGTTGCATTCATTGTGAGGTAGTTGAGCCAAAATTCAAGTGCATTCATTCTAGATTGATCCTTAGCACTTGTTTGCCGTCAAGCGAAGATTGGGGTTTATTACTCTTGGTGTTTGCCAAACACCTAGACTGCTTGGCGGAAGTTCACACAGTGATCTCTTCAAGAAGATTGTGAAGAGGCCCGGTGCAAATTGTGAGTGGTTCGGTGTTCACCATCTCTGGAGTAGAGGAAGAACAACCAATAGTGATCGAGGGAAGACTTAATTTGTGGAGCCAACTTGATTGGTTCAAGCTTCCTCAACGTGGAGTAGTGAAGACCGGCAAGTCTTAGATACCACGGAAAAAACTTCATCATCTCCTTTGTGGTTTATTCTTGTCTTTACTGTTTTCTTATTTACATTTCTGGCTATTATCTTGTGTAGAATTGCTTAGCTAGAATTGTATTTAGTTTAGACTTAGTTTTAAATTATCTTAAATTGTTAATTAGTTAAAAAGTTTAAAAACCTCCTATTCACCTCCCTCTAGTCGGTTATCCTTGATCCTACAAGTGGTATCAGAGCTTGGTCTCTCATTGATTTAGACTTAACCGTCTAAGAAAGAAAAAGATGGCTTGTGAGGGAATTGCTATAGGAAAGGCTCCTTTGTTTGATGGCTCAAATTATTCTTATTGGAAAATTAGAATGCTAATTTATCGGCCATGAGTCTAAGCATATGGAAAATCGTAAATGAGGGTTACGTTATGCCTCTTGATCCATCATGTCCCACAGAACTTGAGGGGCGTAATGCTCATTTAGATGCTCAAGCTATGAATGCTCTTTGTGGTGCTTTGAACGCAGATGAGTTCAATAGAGTGAGCAATTTGAAAACCGCTCATGACATTTGGACCACCCTCTCCGAAATCCATGAGGGAACATCCACGGTCAAAGAGGTCAAATTGCATAAGTTTCGGATTAAATATGAGACATTCATAATGTTGCCTCATGAAAACATCACCGAGATGTATTCAAGACTCAACAACATTGTGAATGAACTCAAAGATCTTGACACTAACCTTCTTGATGTTGATATTGTGCGCAAGATGCTTAGGGCTCTACCGAACAATTATGAGACGTTGGTGACATTATTTCTTAATTCTCCCGAGTTGCCAAGAAAGACGCCAATCAGTCTCTTGGAAAATCTCATCACTAATGAATTATACAAGAAGGACAAGGAAGAGCTTTTAGAGTCATCTTCCTCAAAGAAGAAGATCATCGTTTTCAAGGCTAAAGCGGAATCAAGTGATGAAGAAGATGATGTGACGACCCGGCCAGGGGCCTCACCCGAGAGGTCCTCCAAGACCTCCTTGGGAGTCCGCCAGGACCTCCCAGGAGGACCCAAAGACCTCTCAGGCGGTCCACCTAGGCCTCCTAGGAGGTCCAGCTGGACCTCCTGGAGGTCCAGGGAACTGACCCGAGGAGGTCTTGAGGCTCAGGACCTCCCCAAGAGCCACGACCGAACCAGGGGGAGGTCCAGAGACCAACCCGAGGAGGTCATGGGACTTGGAAAAGTCCTAATCCTCCTGTAATCCGAACCAGTCCCAAGGATCAATGCTAGTTCTCACAGCAAATACAAGTGATAACATACACATCCACAAAAGGTTTTATTAACAACAAAAGGGAGTTGATTACAAGGGGTTGCTTACAAGCTCCAACAACCAAAAGCAAAATACACAGCGGAAAAACCATAAGGATAGACTCCATCCATTACACCACAGGTGATTGGCTGGAGGGCACGGCCTAATTGATTTGGTCCTCCTCATCATCAAAGAAGTCTTCTCCTACTCAATTTATCAATCAAGCAAGTATGAGCACAATAACCGTGCTCACAAGTTACACCCGTCAAATAATAATATGACATGCATAATGGATATATCAAAGGAAGGCATATTAGGGTTGATTTGCGTAAAGCCAAGTTTGTATCAAATACAAGTATTAAGTTTCAAGGCGGTTATACCACATCTAAAATTCATTTTGTAAATTCTATTTTTCAGTTAGATAACATTCATCATCAAGTGGGGCCGATCAAGACCGAAGAGGTCTGCGGAGACCTTGAGGAGGTCAGAAGGACAAGGGAGGTCCTCACCCTTGGGAGGTTCAAAGACAAGACCCAGAGGTCTGGCGGTCGGATCTAATCGAAGGGAGGTGCGGACGGTTAGGATCTCCAAAGGGTGGTCCTAGCAGTCGAGATCTAACAAAGGAGGAGGTCCGAGCGGTTAGGATCTCCAAAGGGAGGTCCTAGCGGTCGAGATCTAAATAAGGGAGGTGCAGACGGTCAAGATCTCCAAAGGGGCGGTTAAGATCTCCAAAGGGGAGGTTTTAACGGCCAGATCTACAAAGGAGGAGTTCTGGACGGTTAAGATCTCCAAAGGAGAGGTCTTAACGGCCAGATCTGCAAAGGACGAGGTCTGAATGGTTAAGATCTCCAAAGGGGAGGTCTTAACGGCCAGATCTACAAAGGAGGACGTTTGGACGGCTAAGATCTCCAAAGGGGAGGTCTTAACGGCCAGATCTCAAGGAGATCGTTCGGGCGGTTAAGATCTCCAAAGGGAGGTCTTAATGACGAGATCTACAAGGAGGGCGTCCGGGCGGTTAAGATCTCCAAAGGAAGGTCTTAATGACCAGATCTACAAGGAGGAGAATGCAGACGGTTAAGATCTCCAAAGGGGAGGTCTTAACGGCCAGATCTGCAAAGGAGGAGGTCTGGAGCAAACGGGGGACTCGAACAGTTACGAAGGAGGTCCAATTGGACAAGGAGGAGGTCCTAGAGGACATGGGAAGGTCCTGAAGGACACGGAAAGGTCTCCAAATAAATTTTAAGGTGGTTCCAGGAGCACGGGGAGGTCCAATCATAGGTTTTCAGAGGTTCTGAGAAACGGTAATACCACAAGGTGGGGGCGGTACTACCGTTATGAGGTAGTTCCGACTACTATAAGGTGGTAAGGAATTTCTAGAACACATGCTTATGGACTCTTGATTTTTCCCCAGAGCGGTATTACCGCGATTTGTGCAGCGATAGTACCGTGTGGCGGTAATACCAGATTGCTGCAGTATGGATTTTTCAGATGGAAAATATTTCAGAGATCAAAGTGAGGAGAAGTCCAAGGGAACCCAGAAAGGTTCCGACAAAACAGAGGCTAGGTTTTAAAGAACATGAGGGAGGTTTAGACCTGGGGAGGTCTAAGCCAAGGAAGGATCAAAGAGGGGTTTTGGACCAGGGAAGGTCCAAGCACTGGGGGGGGTGGTTAGACCTAAGGAGGTCTGGTCCAGAGATGGGCAAAACAAGGACAGAAAAGGGGAAGATCGCCAAAGCTCCAACAAACTCAACAACCCATCAATGAATTTTAGTTGAAGTTTGAGTTAGTCAATTTGAAATCCATACTGAAATTTCAAGTTAAGCTTGGAATTCTCATCAAAACAAAATGGTTCTTTTTATTTTGAAATCTTCAAATAGGCTCTGGAAATCAGGGTGTCACAAACCTACCCCCTTAAGGGAATCTCGACCCCGAGATTCAAGCTTGGTCAGCAAAGAGGTGTTGATAGCTTGTCTTAAGGTCTTGTTCATTCTCCCACGTGGCTTCACTTTCAGGGTGGTGGCTCCACTGCACCTTGTATGTTCGAATGATCTTGCTTCTGGTGACACGCTCCGCAATATCCAAAATTTTGATTGGCCTCTCCACATAAGTGAGGTCGTCTTGAAGATCAATGCTTTCTTAGAAGGTATGGTCTTCTGGCACTCGAAGGCATTTCCTCAATTGTGACACATGGAATATATTGTTCACGGCTGACAGAGCAGCTGGCAGCTCGATCCGATAGGCAACTTCACCTTGTCTTGCCAATATCTTATATGGTCCAACAAATCTTGGTGCTAGCTTTCCTCTAGTTCAAAATCTCCTAACTCCTTTGAGTGGTGTTACCCTAAGGCACACAAAATATCCAACTTCAAAAGATAAGTCCCGCCGACGAGTATCGACATAGCTCTTTTGCCAGGATTAAGCTACTCTTAAACGCTCTCTTATGAGCTTCACCTTTTCTTCAGCTTCTTTGATGACATCGGGTCCAAAGAATTGGCGCTCACCCACTTGATCCCAAAAGAGAGGGGTTCTACATTGTCTCCCATACAGAGCTTCAAATGGGGACATCTCCAAGCTAGCTTGGTAACTATTATTGTAGGAGAACTCATCATAGGGGAGGTTTTTGTCCCAACCTTTCCCATAGTCCAATGCACAAGCTCTGAGCATATCCTCAAGAACTTGGTTCACCCGCTCTGTCTGTCTATCGGTTTGAGGATGGTATGCTGTGCTGAAATCGAGCCTTATTCCCAAAGCTTCATGTAAGCTCTCCCAAAACCGAGAGGTGAACTGGGAACCCCTGTCGGACACTATCCTCTTGGGCACACCATGTAGACAGACAATTCGAGTCATATAGAGCTTTGCCAGCTTGCTGCTCATATAAGTAGTTTTGACAGGGATAAAATGTGCCACTTTGGTTAATCGATCAACCACGACCCAAATAGAGTCATAGCCCGATTGAGTCCTGGGCAGACCAGTGATAAAGTCCATGCCGATTTGCTCCCATTTCCATTCAGGCATGGGCAAGGGCTGAAGCAAACCAGCAGGTCTTTGGTGCTCAGCCTTGACCCTTTGGCATCCATCACAACGCGCCACAAACTTAGCTATTTCTCTCTTCATGCCGACCCACTAATATCTTTCCTTGAGATCTTGGTACATCTTGGTACTCCCTGGATGAATGGAGTAATGAGACTCATGAGCTTCTTTAAGTAGGAGTTGCTTTATTTCTTGACAGTTCGGCACACAAAGGCTGTTGCCAAACCAAATAATTCCCTGTTCATCTTCTGAAAATCCAGGAACTTTTCCTCTTTCTAGGTTGCCTCTAATCTCTTGGAGGTCCTTATCCTTAGCTTGATTCTCTCGATTTGATTACGGACTCTGAGTTCAACTTCTAAGCGCATGTCTGAACCTTGATTAACAATTTCAGATTTAGGCGTCTCATTTCTTCATACGAGTTTGAATTTGGTTTTCTTGGACCAATAGGGTATTGCAATAGCTCTTTCATTTCGAGCATCGGCTACGAGTTGCCTTGCCGTGGTGGTAGTGTATTCCAAGATCATAATCTTTAATAAGTTCTAGCCATCTTCTTTATCGTAGGTTGAGATTTGATTGGGTAAAGATGTACTTTAAGCTCTTATGGTCTGTAAAGACCTCGCAGCGATTACCAATAAGGTAATGGCGCCAGATTTTTAGAGCATGCACTACAGTAGCAAATTCTAAATCATGGGTGGGGGTAGTTAGCCTCATGGGGATTTAGTTGCCGAGAGGCATAAGCTACCACCCGACCTTCTTGCATCAAAACACAGCCTAGGCCCTGTCTAGAGGCATCACAGAAGACCTCAAAATCTTTCCGAATATCAGGCAAAATCAGTACCGGAGCAAAGGTCAATCTCTTCTTCAATTCTTGAAAGCTTTGCTCACATGCTAGGGTCCAAACATACTTGGTTTCCTTCTTGAGCAATTGGGTGAGAGGTCTTGCTATCTTTGAAAAGCCTTCAATAAACCTACGATAATATCCTGCCATGCCAAGAAAGCTTCTTATTTGAGACATTGACTTGGGTGGCTTCCAATCCAACACATCTTGAACTTTACTGGGGTTAACTGCCACACCAGTTGCCGACATAACATGACCCAAAAAGGTGACCTCCTTCAACCAAAAGTCACACTTCTCAAATTTTGCATAGAGTTGGTGGTCCCTGAGCTTGTCTAGGACCAACCGAAGGTGGCCTTCATGCTCTTCCTCAGACTTGGAGTATACTAAAATGTCATCTATGAAGACAATGACAAACTTGTCCAAATATTCCATGAATACTTTGTTCATCAAGTTCATAAAGTATCTTGCGGAGCATTGGTTAATCAAAAGACATATTTGTGAACTCATAAAGTCCATACCGAGTTGAGAATGTTGTTTTTGGGATGTCCTCTTGTCGAATCTTCAATTGGTGGTAACCTGACCTTAGGTCAATCTTGGAGAAAACTGCTGCTCCTTTTAGTTGATCAAACAAGTCGTCGATCCTGGGCAAAGGATACTTATTCTTGATGGTAACATCATTGAGAGCTCTATAATCCACACACATGCGTTGTGTACCATCCTTCTTTGCCATAAAGATCACAGGAGCTCCCCAAGGAGAGGAACTCGGCCTCACAAATCCTTTGCTTTGCATTTCTTCAATTTGTTGTTTCAACTCAACCAGATCATTTACTGGCAATCTGTATGGCCTCTTGGAAATAGGTGCTGTCCCTGGAACTAGGTTAATGACAAATTCCAAATCTCTATCCAGAGGCATTCCAGGTAGCTCACTAGGAAACACATATGGGTAGTCCCTTACCATAGGGAGGTCTTCAAGCTTAACCTCCCTTAAACAGGCCAAGCTAGGAACTCTTCTAAAAGAGGTCTCATGGCTAAATTCTACTTGTACCCCTTGCTCATTGGTGAGTATAATAGACTTGTTGGCACAATCAATTTGACCTTGGTTCTTGGATAACCAGTCCATTCCAAGAATCACCTCTAACCCTTGGGAGTGCAAAACTATAAGGTCTGCAGAGAAATGAACTCCCAGGATTTTCAAGGAAAGATTTGGGCATAAGGAATTAGTCCTCATTTCTGAGCCCGGGGAGTGGATTAGCATAGGGTTTACTAGAGGGGATATAGCTAACCCATTACTACCCACAAATTTAGAAGAGACAAACGAATGAGAAGCTCCGGAATAAAAAAGAACGGAGGCTGGTACGTAATTAACAAGAAACATACCAAGGACCACATCCGAAGCATGTTGAGCTTCCTCAGCTGTGACATGGTTCACATGTCCCTTGAAAAATTGGGGGCGAAGACTTCACTTTAGAGTTGCCACCATGTGTGAATTCCCTTGACTGGCTTGGTTTGGAGGGGTGGCTGTTGCTTGTGGCTTCTTTGGGCACTTTGTGGATATCATGGGGATATGCTTGAGATCTTAGGATGATGTTACAATTGGCAATGTCGTTCTCGGTTTGTCGAAACAGCATTTTCAGCAAGTGTTAGGACAATCGGTCGTACCGGCGTGTAAGCCGTGGTACGACCCTTGCGGTAATACCGCGCCTTGCCTTGGTTGTGAGTATCAAGATTGCGGTATCAAGATCATGGAATGACCGCATGTGTGCGGTATGGTTTTTCCCGAACGAGTGCATTTTGGGAAGTTTTGGTTTTCTCTGGGTAGCGGTACAACCGCTTGATTATGGGTCTTGATACTAGATTGATTAGTTGATAAGTAGTACGGCCATAACATGGCGGTAATACCGATTTTGTCTTGATTGTCATTTCAATTGGAGAATTGCTTTTGGGTTAGGTCAAGTTCATGGTTTCATGGCATATGTGTTGCATGATGCATGTTTTGACTAACGTGGGTCAAGTTGTGAAGAACTTGTTCCGGATTCGATTTCTTTGTCTATTGATGTGCGAGGTTGCTTGGAGGTCAATGACGGTCAGCGAGGATGATCGGGACTAAGCTTGGAGAGTGAGGTCGTAACTATCGGGATGCGGGTGAGGTCAATGGAGTCAAGCATTGCGCAAGAGGATAAAGGTGACCGAATCAGGCGATTCGGTGCGACGGGTTCGATCAAGCGGCGCTGGGTCGGTGCAAGTGCCATGGTGGTTTCGGTGGGAGCTGGATGGGAGAGACTTGCCGATATGAAGAGAGCATTTGGATCAACCTACACGTGGCGAAGCATGGAGGTGCTTCACGAAGATGGGACTCGGTCTTTGCAAAAGATCGAGAAGGGTATTTTGGTAATTTCACCAAATACGCCTTGGTGACCTAATGCCAACCCCGGCGCAAGTCGGTGCGTCAAGAAGTGGATTAGGTCAAGAAAAGTGAAGACGACGCTTTGAGATGCGTGCGTGTGTGACCCGTTTGTTTTGGGCCTTAACGGGAGCCCCTTAGGGTTACTCTTCTAGAAGGTCTAAGCCTCCACTATAAATAGGGGGTGTGCTGGACAGCCACCTCAACCCTTTCATTGTGCTTGAAAACCTAGTTTGCTTAGGGAGAGGATTAGTGGAGGTTAGGGTTCTAGAGAGTTGGATTTGATTTCGTGCTCATGTATTGAGTCTTTGTCCTCCATTGATGGAGTGGCTGTAAACCAATACCTTATCAAATCAATCCAAAGAAAGTTCTCTCAAATATGAGTTCATTTGCTTTCTTTCTCTCTATTTGGTGATTTGAGGTCTTTCTTTGATCCGCGAGTTTTTGCTTGGTTTTTCTTCTTGATCTTGCTTGCTGGGATATGTGGGAACCCATCTAAGGTCATCTTGATCATCATCCACCCACGAGCAAGTTTTGGATCAAGTTTTATGTTTTTGCTCGGTTTTGAACCCTCATTCGGCAAAATTGAAAAAGATCAAACTTTGACGTGGATCTTCTCGATCGTCACTTGGAATAGGTTCCTGACATCTTCAGGAAGGTGTGTTTCAAGTTTCGTGAAGTTTGGAGTTACGGATCAAAAGTTACGTCAATTTTTGTTTTCGTTTTCAGGCTGTTTACTATTCATTCGCCTGATTTTACTGGTCATGCGGAACGACCGGCACTGTTCATCCGGCTCGACCGTTACTGTTCATCAGCACTGTTCATCAGGCTGATTTTTGTGTTTTTGCTCGTTTCTTTTGGGGGTTTGAAGGGGATTAAGTACAAGTCTTCCGCTATGCTTATATATATTGATCTTCATAGTTCTCATAGCTATTGGAGTCAATATCATGTTTGAATCGG
The DNA here is from genome assembly GCA_036346405.1 of Phyllostachys edulis. Classification (NCBI taxonomy): domain Eukaryota; kingdom Viridiplantae; phylum Streptophyta; class Magnoliopsida; order Poales; family Poaceae; genus Phyllostachys; species Phyllostachys edulis. The sequence continues at coordinate 30,156,471 of CM070557.1, forward strand.
ATCAAAGCGAAAAATAGATAGTGCTCCTATTCACCCCCCATCTAGTCGCCTTTTCGGTCCAACACACTTATTGGCATAGTGCCCCACTTCATTACAATAAAAGCAAGTTACCCCAGCTGCAGAAATTGCGGCTGGCTTGTTCTGAAATTGGCCTCCTGGAGAGGTCTTATAAGGGCTGGAGGTACTCAGGCGCTTTGATTGCATTGGAGGCCTGGAGGGGGAGGAGGTTACAGGTCTCTTTGGCTGAAATTGAGAGGTCTTTGGCCTAGAAAAACCCTCTGATCTGAACTGCTGAGCTGCCTTCCTCTTCTTATGATTCTCCATCTCAACATGCTTGCGCTCTTGTCGAATCGCCTTGCTCACAAGTTGCTGAAAATTTGGGTAGTCATGAGCAAGGAGCTGGACCGAGAGATCATCATTGAGCCCTTCCAAGAAACGTTCTTGCTTGGACTCATCAGTGGCCACATCTTCAGGTGCATATCTTGCTGATTGATTGAATTTGTGAAGATATTCACTTACTGTGCAGTTCCCTTGGCGCAAGGATCTGAACTCTTTCTTCTTTAGCAACATCATACCATGTGGTATGTGTGCACGGCGAAAAGCTTGCACAAATTCCTCCCAAGTTATAGTCTGAGCATCAACATGGGATTGGGTGAAGTTGTCCCACCACTCAGAGGCTGATCCATGGAGTAGGTGAGAGGCAAACAAAACCCTCTCACGATCCGTACATTGGATCATGTCCAGCTTTCTTCCCACTGCCCTGAGCCAGCCATCAGCTTCCATAGGCTCAGAGTCTTTGGAGAATGTGGGTGGCCTCATCCTCATAAACTCGAGAGATATTTGTCCTAGGAGGGTGGGACATATCTGACGAGTTGAAATTTCTGCTGCCTTCTTCGCCGCTTGAAGGTTCTGAGTGTTGGTGATGGACTGTGCTAGCAAGTTGATCAACTGTGCTTGATTTGCCATCATTTGGTTCCAATCTGGACCTTGAGCTGGAGGAGGAGGTGGTTGCGACAGAGGAGTCTCTGGATCTCCCCCAGAGGCTCGGCCTTGACCACTAGTGCTGCCACTGCCTCTAGTTGTCACCATCTGCCAGAGGTCCAAGGGGTAAGAAATAGATGAGAGAACCAAGGGGGAAGGGGTTAAAACAACTAATCTAGCGTTAACCAAAAGCAAAGACTTCATCAACCAAAACACGGACACTTACTACTCGAGGCTTGCTGCCCTCAAGACTGCAAGCAGAGAGGTCTTGGTCATGAGGGGTGGTCGCTTGCAAACAAGCCTCAGGGGTGATCTTTGCAAGAGACTGCCACTCAAGGCTACAAACAGGGAGGTCCTTAATGCTACAACAAAGATCTAGGTCGGCCCTATTGATATTTCAAGGAAAAGAAATCCATCTAACTTTATAAAATGTTGAGGCAAGCAAAAAGGTAAGAAGGAAATAAAGTAAGAAGAGATACAGAAAAGGTGACAAGAATAGATAGATGACTCAGGTAAGGAGAGAACAATTTATTTTTCTTGTTTAGTAAAACACATTTTGAACTTTTCCTAACGGCCATTCTATTAGGCTGCGTCCTACAGTCAAGATGCTCTGATACCACTTGTGACGACCCGGCCAGGGGCCTCACCCGAGAGGTCCTCCAAGACCTCCCTGGGAGTCCGTCAGGACCTCCCAGGAGGTCCCAAGGATCTCTTGGGTGGTCCACCCAGGCCTCCCAGGAGGTCTAGGAAACTAACCCGAGGAGGTCTTGAGGCTCAGGACCTCCCCAAGAGCCACGACCGAACCAGGGTGAGGTCCAGAGACCAACCCGAGGAGGTCATGGGACTTGGAAAAGTCCTAATCCTCCTGTGATCCGAACCAGTCTCAAGGATCAATGGCTAGTTCTCACAGCAAATACAAGTGATAACATACACATCCACAAAAGGCTTTATTAACAATAAAAGGGAGTTGATTACAAGGGGTTGCTTACAAGCTCCAACAACCAAGAGCAAAATACACAGCGGAAAAACCATAAGGATAGACTCCATCCATTACACCACAGGTGATTGGCTGGAGGGCGCGGCCTAATTGATTTGGTCCTCCTTATCATCAAAGAAGTCTTCTCCTACTCAATTCATCAATCAAGAAAGTATGAGCACAAAGAATCGTGTTTCGCAAGTTACAGATCAAATAACAATATGACATGCATAATGGATATATCAAAGGAAGGCATATTAGGGTTGATTTGCGTAAAGCCAAGTTTGTTTCAAATATAAGTATTAAGTTTCAAGGCGGTTATACCATATCTAAAATTCATTTTGTAAATTCTATTTTTCAGTTGGATAACATTCATCATCAAGATGGTGAAGGATACCCTCCTGTCACATGGCCCCCCGCCCATTAACCACTTGGATAGAAATCTAAAACCAATTTCATAAGTCATTTGAAAACCAAAACCAAGAGCTAACTTTGAGTGGCTTTGCTAGCATGTCCATGACCGTGGACATGGCTATTCGAATAGATTTACGCTCTGCAGAGGTTGTACACTTTACCCACATGACATGAATTCTCTAGTTTGTTTGGCGCCCGTCGACGCCACCTCACACTTCCTTTGGTGAGAGGTCTAGAGCACATGACAAGACCTTTACAAAGTATTACTCCAACGCAGTCCACCCTCGCTAAGGTTTCACCCCCTTTAGACTACCCATCCGTAGGGTTCAGGCCCCCTCTTGCGCCAGGTGGGACTACAAAGGTCGTAACATGACTACCCACCGCACCCACAGGATCAACCGCGATGGAGCTTTGTAAATTAGTTGGCCAGGTCCCTTTGCCCATTTCTCAGGACATGTGGTTGCACGATGGTGGCTAGCAAGATGCGGCTCGTAGACCGGTCATCATATGGTTTGGGCGGCTAACACAAACCCTTGGGCCTCAACCCTACCCGAGTTGAGCCCGTGCATACCCTGCACCAGCCAAACAACCAATTCGCCCAAGACCAAATCCATTTGTCCATTTCTGTTTTTCCAAACCATTTATCAAAACCTCCATGACAACCCAATGTCATGGCTTTGAAAACATTTGATATTTTGGTCTGTTGGAGGAAACATTTCCCAAATCGAGATGTTTGGTCTAGCAAGACTAAGCATTCATTTTTCAAAAGCCTCTGGTCTTTACTATTGCAAAAACCAGATTTTATCTTGGGTGACAATGGAGTTGGTTCAACATAGACAGTGGCCATACAATGGAACTAGGCATAGCTACGAACAGAAAGATAGGCATTGAAATAACTTAGTGAAAGTAAGCATGCATACAGCTTTGAAACAGAACATAAATATCTTGAAATAATAGGTGCAATATGGTCAAGGGTGCAACTTGCCTTGCTCAAAGTCTTGAGCTTCTTCTTCTTCTTCAAGGAACTCTCGCTCCTCACGGCCTTCGCAATCAAAGAAAACAAAATGACTCAAATAGAGCTCCAACAAGACCCAAAGAAACTCCAAATAAACTCTAATGTAAAACCAACTGAGAGGTTAGGCGATCAGGAGGAGGTCCAGAGAGCTTGTTGGAGGAGGTCTAGAGACTCAAGAGAGGAGGTCCAAGAGCTTGGAGGGTGGTCCGAAGCTCTGGGGAGGAGATCCACGAGCTGCTCGGTTGAGCGAGAGAGGGGAAGTGATGAAGAAAGTGAGAGAGGAAGGGCTGCCCAAGCTATATATAGCTAGAGCCAATGAGATTTTCCCAAGGTGCGGGTGTTCAAGAGTTGGTAAAAAGGACCACGAAGGCAGGCAAGGGATGTGACAAAAAGTAGGGAACGAGTGCTGCAAAAGTGGTAGCATTTAATGCGATACAACATGCATTAAATGTGGGGGAGACTTTCTTACACAAGGACACAGTCAAAGGATAAAGAAAAATGGGTGTGACTGCCAAGTGGGGCCAGTCAAGACCCGAAGGGGAGGTCCTGCGGAGACCTTGAGGAGGTCCCGCAAAGGACAAGGGGAGGTCCTCACCCACTGGGAGGTTCAGGCGCATAAGACCAGAGGTCCTGGCGGTCGGATCTAATTGAAGGGGGAGGTCTGGATGGTTAGGATCTCCAAAGGGGAGGTCCTAACGGTCAGATCTAACAAAAGAGGAGGTCCGAGCGGTTAGGATCTCGAAAGGGGAGGTCCTAACGGTCATATCTAAATAAGGGGAGGTCTGGACGGTCAAGATCTCCAAAGGGGAGGTCTTAACGGCCAGATCTAACAAGGAGGAGGTCTGGACGGTTAAGATCTCTCAAGGGGAGGTCTTAACAGCCAGATCTACAAAGGAGGAGGTCTGGACGGTTAAGATCTCCAAAGGGGAGGTCTTAACGGCCAGATCTACAAAGGAGGAGCTCTGGACGGTTAAGATCTCCAAAGGGGAGGTCTTAACGGCCAGATCTACAAAGGAGGAGGTCTGGACGATCAAGATCTCCAAAGGGGAGGTCTTAACGGCCAGATCTGCAAAGGAGGAGGTCTGGAAGGTTAAGATCTCCAAAGGGGAGGTCTTAGCGGCCAGATCTACAAAGGAGGAGGTTTGGACGATTAAGATCTCCAAAGGGGAGGTCTTAACGGCCAGATCTGCAAAGGAGGTGGTCTGGACGGTAAAGATCTCCAAAGGAGAGGTCTTAACGGCCAGATCTACAAAGGAGGAGGTCTGGACGGTTAAGATCTCCAAAGGGGAGGTCTTAACAGTCAGATCTGCAAAGGAGGAGGTCTGGAGCAAATGGGGGACTCGAACAGGTACGAAGGAGGTCCAATTGGACAAGGAGGAGGTCCTAGAGGACATGGGAATGTCCTCAAGGACACGGAAAGGTCCAAATAAATTTTAAGGTGGTTCCAGGAGCACGGGGAGGTCCAATCATAGGTTTTTAGAGGTCCTGAGAAACAGTAATACCGCAAGGTGGGGGCGGTACTACTGTTATCAGGTAGTTCCGACTACTATAAGGTGGTAAGGAATTTCTAGAACACATGCTTATGGACTCTCGATTTTCCCCAGAGCGGTATTACCGCGATTTGTGCAGCGGTAGTACCGTGTGGCGGTAATACCGGATTGCTGTGGTATGGATTTTCCAGAAGGAAAACATTTCAGAGATCAAAGCGATGAGAAGTCCAAGGGAACCCAGAAAGGTTCCAACAAAACAGAGACTAGGTTTTAAAGAACATGAGGAAGGTTTAGACCTAGGGAGGCCTAAGCCAAGAAAGGATCAAAGAGGGGGGTTTGGACCAGGGAAGGTCCAAGCACTTGGGGGGGGGGGGTTTAGACCTAAGGAGGTCTGGTCCAGAGATGGGCAAAACATGGATAGAAAAGGGGAAGATCACCAAAGCTCCAACAAACTCAACAACCCATCAATGAATTTTAGTTGAAGTTTGAGTTAGTCAATTTGAAATCCACACTGAAATTTCAAGTTAAGCTTTGAATTCTCATCAAAACAAAATGTTTCTTTTTATTTTGAAATCTTCAAATAGGCTCTGAAAATCAGGGTCTCACAACTCCGAAGAAGAATTAGCTCTCCTTGTGAGGAGAATGAAGAAATTCAAGAGAAGACGCCCATATCGAAGCTTCAACTTTGACAAGAGTAAGAAAAGGCAATCCTCTAATGACAACAAGCGCTATAGTAACATCCGTTGCTATAAATGCGATGAGAAGGGGCACATTGCCTCTCATTGCCCCACAAAGAATGATGACAAGGGCAAGTCATCCAAGAAAAAGGAGTTCGATGGCAAGAAGAAGCTTTTCAAGAAGCTTCACAAGAATGGCAAGAATGAAGCTCATATTGGAGAATAGGACTCCGATGATGAGTACACCAACTCCAACTCCGATGAGAATGAGTCCTCCAAAAAGAAGGGATTTGTCGGTATCGCCATCAAGAAAGCTCCATCGCTATTCTCCACTCTTACTTGCCTCATGGCAAAAGGAGATAAGGTAAAATCCATTAATGATAGTGAACCGTCATATGAAGAATTAATGGATATACTTGAAGACTTGAATGAATAGCTTGGAAAAGAGATATCAAAATATAAGGTCTTAAAGAGAGAACATATATCACTAAAATATTCTTATGAGGAGCTAAAGGAAGCTCATGACTTACTTGTCCAAAAAAATTCAAGCAAGTCTTGCACTAGTGTTGGAATTACATGTGATATTTTTGATAAAATGCCTAGTATAGAAATTGCAAGAACTAGTACATCTACTTCATGTAATGATTTACGTGTCATGCCATGTTGCTTTAATATTAACTCTAATCATGATAATGATAAGTTTCTTGATGCAAAGCTTGTTGTTGAGAATAATGAGCTAGAGAAGCAAGTAACCAAGCTAAGCAAAAGCTTGAACGGTGCTTCAAGGGTAAGGCCACCCTTGACAAGCTTTTGAGTGAGCAAAGATGCTCATTCAATAAGGAGGGATTTGGGTATGTTCCAAAAAGGGTAAGAAACCGGTAAACAAGCCCACAAGGTTTGTGTCGGGACCCAAAAATACAATTCTGGACCCTCTGTGTATAATGCACTAGTCCAGGATCACGCTAGCACACAGTATCAACAAAGATGGATATCGATCCACACGAGCGAATAATAACATAAACGAATAATTTGATTAATAAATAAGGGTTTGACCTTACGGTCGAGTTTACATTTATCAAGCCACGCAGGGCTAACAGAGAAATAAAGTAGCGGAAACAGAAACAGCAGTAGCATCCCATCAATTCACCACAGGCAACCAACTGGGATCAAGACCCTACGATCAAGCACCTTCGATGAACTCCTCCTCGAATGCTGGCGAAGACTCCTCCTCTTCTGTTGCTTGTATTACAACAAGCATGAGTACACAACCGTACTCGCAAGCCATACCACAAAAATGCAATTATACATGCAGGCCTATTACAAAGGAATGGCATTCTGTGGTTCTTTTGCAGAAATGCAACATTTGCAATTGAATACAAATAATAGATTGAAAGCATAAGTGAAACAAATAGACAATAATAATTTAACAATTTGATTTCACAAGGACACACAGCCTAAACAGATTATTCACATAGCCATATGATTTAGATCACACAGCTCTCTTCCCACATATTTTATGAAGATCTACCCCTCGTGTGAAATCCCCGAGCATATCCATGACCACGGACGTGCCTATTCGAATAGATTGTCTAACACTCTGCAGAGGTTGTACACTTTACCCATAAGATACAACTAGTGTAGCGAGCACTAGTCATAACAAAACGGTTCAGAAACTTCATCTTAACATTAACACTCCCGATGTGCTTACGTCATACCAAACTATACACAGTGGATAGTACGACACACACCGTTGGACAGGGAAGCGACGAACCGTCCCGCGATGCGACTACATGGTAGCACACACCTCCACCCTTTTCACATAGCCTAACCTACTGCCTGAACAATCAATGTCAAGAATTCGTATCTTACTAACCTAGGCCCATCCCATAACAAGCATGTGGTCGTATAGAAGGGCTCAGTTCAATGGCGCACAAAGTTCAGTCCTTAATTGACCAAAGCAAGACTTCCAAATTCTAACTACGGCACACATATTATTTTGACATACAGATTCATATTCCCATATCACATAGCCACCATGTTACACAGTTTCCACCACTTGCCTCAGTCCAAACCTTTTACCACCCAGTTGGTTAAGTGCAACACATGCCATAATAGCACATAGTACACACAGATTATCACAAGTTCCATAGTCACTTAGTTAAGTTGATAATTGCAACTTTATATGAACAGATAATTCGTGGCATGGCTAAGCAATCTAATCGCATCTAACCAACTCACGTTGGTGCTACAATATTACCAACTAAAATAACAACTAGGGTGACAAAGGATTAAGACATATCAATTACACAAGGAAGGTATAACAATTTGGATCATTAACTATACCCAAAAGCATTTAAATAATTATTTGAATTAAATGCAATAATTTGAAATAAAATAACTTTTAGCAAACTGGGATTCAAGATGGTCAAAGGTATAGCTTGCCTTGGAACAGGTTTAGAAATTGATCTTGGTCTTGAAGTGCTCCTTCTTCTTCAAATCTTCCAGAAGTGTCGAAGTCTACTCACAAACGAAGCAAACAAACAAACTAAATAAATAACAGAAGCAAAACAACTCCAAAAAATTAAATAAAAATATCCAATAAATATATCTTCAATTTAGAGGAATTTAGAAATTTGAATGGACTGATTTGGAGTTCGGATGCAAAAGATATGGGCTTTGGAAGTTTGAATCTAAAGAAAAACCTATTTTCAGAATAATCCGAATTATTTCTTAATAGAAAAATCAGAATATTGCGCAACTGCTGACGTCAGCGAAGGGGTTGACCGCACAGTGCTCCACCCTGATAGGTGGGTCCCACCTGGAAGTGGCTGGGTGCACCGTGGATTAAGTCCACGCGGCTTTGGGATCTGGGTTGGGGTTGGCGTGGCGCACTTGCGCACGCGTGGCGCTGACGCGGCGCCACATAGGACGACACGCACGCGCGGAGGGTGAGGTGGCGGCTGACACGGACGCCACGTCGGACACGGCGGCATCGGCTCGCCGTGTCCTTCTGGACGACGGCGACAACGGCGATAGCGGCCTTGGGACTCGCGAACGGACGCGCATAAGATAGAGGGTTATTAAGCATCCGGGATACCTTCTTTGACAGGAGAGGATGAGGCGGCGGAATCGGCGGAGCGGAGGACGAAGGCGGCTGTTGTCGGGGATGACAACCGAAGGCGTTCCGGAGCAGCGAAGGGGTGCACGAGGTAGAGGCGGCGACGGTGGACTCAGCTGTGCGCTCGACAACGACGCGGCGGCGATGACGGCGGCTGTAAGATCGAGGTGGCCGACTAGAGGGGGGAGAATAGGCATTTTAAAAACTTCTTTGGCTAAAACCGATTTCTAATGCGGAAGTTAATACAAATACGGTTTTGCACAATTAAACCTAAATCAACTAGGTTCAACTAAGTGCACCAACAATATGAGACTATGTAAATGATAGCAATCATACACATACAATTAAGCAATTTAAATACAAGTAATGTAAATTTGCACAATGTAAAGCACAAGTAATCAAACCACAATGACACGGCGATGTTTTCCCGTGGTGATCGGAGACTTGTCGGTCTCCCTAATTCACGTTGAGGGAAACCCAAACCAATTCGGCCGGCTCCACAAATTAAGCCTTCCTCCGAGGTAAGTCCAATCACTTGAACCGGTTCCAAACCGAACCAACACCTCGCTCCACTAGGGTTGCTCTTTCCTCCACTCCGGAGATGGCGAGCACCACACCACTCACAAACCTTGGGTCTTCTCACAATCTTCTTTGAGAAGCTCATGGCAAGAACGACGCCACCACGCCGTCTAGGTATCGGCAAACACCAAGAGTAACAAGTCTCCAACGCTCACTTGAACCAATCAAGTGTCTAAGCTCAATTGGATACGAAATCAACTACCTACGGCAACACATGCACTTAGGGTTTGCTCTCTAACCTCACAAAGTGCAACACATGCACAAAAGAGAATGAGAGGCTTGCTCTTTGCTCAAATGAAAGTCTAGGGGCACCAGCACACAACCAGCAACATCTCCCAACTGGCCAAGGTGGCTTTATATAGCCCACACACAAAAACTAGCCGTTGGGAAAAGATTCTAGAGAATCTGGACAAAATCGGTCTGACCGCCGTGTAATGGCCGGTCTGACCGCCCTTGGCTCCAACGGCCATAAAACTAGCCGTTGAGCTTACGGCCGGTCTGACCGCCATGTAATGGCGGTCGATCGATCACCGTCGAACCGCTCCATAAACGCCTGGTCGATCGCTTCTGAAAAATGGCCAAGGACCGTAAAAGGCACCTCTCGAAAGGTGACCGGGTCTCTGACCGGAGGTCTGTCGATCGCAACAACAACGCCGGTCGAGCGCACCTGGTGGTCAGATCGCTGAAATCAAGCGGTCGACCGCCGGCTGACCAACAAGTGAAATATGGTTTTTCACAACTCAAATTGCAAAAACACATTTTGCAAATTTGATAAAAGATGCACACAAGGTTAAAGACAAGACTCTTAACAAGTTGCAAAACACATTTGCCAACTTTTAGAATCATTGCCTCAAATTGCATTCTGCCTCAACTCAATTTGCAAAACACATTTGCCAAATTGATGCGCGATGCAATCAAGGACTCAAGTGAGATTCTCAACAAGTTGCAAAACACATTTGCCAACTTATAGAATCACACTATAAGGAATAAGGTACATGGACTTACATCATTTGCAAAACACATTCGCAAAATTAAGTCATATGCTACAAGGGTTATCCATGAGCCACAACTATTTGCAAAACACATTCGCAAATATTGGCAACATGTTAAGATGAGCTAGAGCAAACACAATGAGCTATCAACACAAGACCAACTGAAGCTACTAGTCAAGGACCCCTCTTAATAGTACGGCAACCTATACTAGCAATCCGGTCTTCCAACCAAACATCGAGACCGGTAAAAGACTAGGAACACATCCTTAGCCCTAGCTAGTCATACCTTTGCCTTGCGCAACCACTTGAAGCTTGATGACGCATATCCTTGCTTCAACCCCGGGTTCTTGACTTGATATGCATCAACTCATGATGCATCCTTTACTTGACTTCCATCAACACATGATGGGTCTTCATTTGACTTGATGATCAACTCATGATCATCTCCTCTTGATGAACATCATCGACACACGATGATTTCCTTCATCTTGAACTTGATGCGTATCCACACATGATGCATCCTTTACACCAAGCTCTTGACTTCAATATCATCAACACATGATGATCTTCTAGAGTCTCCAACTATAGAACTCAACTTGTTCATCCAACTCAAGGAAAGTGTTAGTTCTATAATATGATTATCATTAATTACCATGCCATACCATTAACTCATAATGGTGGGACAAGATACCACAATCTTTCCCTCTTTGGTAATTTATGATAATCACTTCAATTGCAAGTAATTGAATGTAGATTGGTATGAGTATATAGGCACATTCAAGAATGGAAAATGTTCACCACATTCAAGAATGGAAAAGGAATTGACAAGATCACATTTGGTGATAATAGCAAAGGAAATGTAATACGATTGGGTAAAATTGCTATCTCAAATGATCTTTCCATTTCTAATGTATCTTTAGTTGAATCGCTAAACTTTAATTTATTATCCGTTGCTCAAATATGTGATCTTGACTTAATTTGCTCATTCTCTAATGAATGTGTTTCAATTTCAAATGAAAAGGATAATTCATTAGTTTTCAAATGATTTAGATTTGGAAATCTTTACTTGGTTGATTTTACTTCAAATGATTCATGCTTGAAAACTTGTTTAATTGCAAAAACCTTGTAGTGCTTGAAAGATGTGAAGTTTGAGAAAAATAGACTTTGTAGTGCTTGTCAAGCCGGTAAACAAGTCACTAATTCTCATCCTTCCAAGAGTATGATGTCAACTTCTAGACCATTAGAACTCTTACATATGGATTTGTTTGGAGCAACAACCTATAAGAGTATCGGGGGGTAATAGCTATTGTTTAGTCATTGCGGATGATTACTCTAGATACACATGGGTATTCCTCGAACTTTTTTTATTAATTAACCTTTTGTTAAAATTTTATTTTAAAGTTAACCCCTGGCAAACTTTTTTTCCAATTCTGACCCCTTTAGTCACGCTACCACTTGTGACGTGACAAAACAACATTGTCACGCCACAAGATAAGTCCCCAAAATAGCACTTTTGGTCACGCCACCACACGTGGCGTGACAAAACTCTTCTTATCACGCCCTTGGTTATGGCGTGACAAGAGCTTCGCCTAGATACAGCTGGCGTGACAGTGTTGTTTTGTCATGCCACAGGTGGTGGCGTGACCAAAAGGGTCATAATTGGAAATAAAGTTCGTCGGGGGTTAACTTTAAAATAAAATTTAAAAAGGGTTAATTAATAAAAAAATCGTATTCCTCCTAGATGACAAAGCCGAAACCTCCGGCATTTTCAAAAGTTTTGCAAAAAGGCTCAAAATAAATTTGATTTTAAAATTAAGAAATTCGTAGTGACAATGGTTCCGAGTTCAAAAACACTAAAATTGAAGATTTTTATGATGAACTTGGAATAAAGCACAAACTTTCCACAACCTACACTCCGGAGCAAAAAAGAGTTGTAGAAAGAAAAAATCGAACATTAATTGAAATGGCTAGGACAATGCTTGATGAATATAATACTTCCAATAGTTTTTGGGCGAAAGCTATTAATACCGTTTGTCATGCCGTAAATCGTCTTTATTTGCATTGTCTTTTGAAAAAGACTTCTTATGAACTTCTTGTTGGAAGAAAACCGAACATCTCATATTTTCGTGTATTTGGTTGCAAATGTTGTATTTTGAAAAAAGGTGTTCGTCTTTCAAAATTTGCGAGTCGTTGCGATGTTGGTTTCTTGCTTGGTTATTCCTCAAATAGCAAAGCTCATCGTGTCTTCAACAAAAATTTTGGTTTAGTTGAAGAAAGACATGATGTACAATTTGATGAGATTAATGGCTCTAAAGAAGAGCATGAGAATTTGGATGATGTAGGTGATGAAGCCTTAAGAAAAGCCATAGAGTACATGCAAATAGGCGACATCAAGCCCAAAAACGATCCATCATCTTCCATTCAAGTTGAACCTCCTACCTCTTCCATTACAAATCAAATTCAAATTGATGAAGAGGACAACAAGGAAGATGATCAACCATCCAACTTACCACCAAGAATCCACAATGCAATTGCAAAAGATCATCCAATAGATCAAATATTGGGTGATATAAGTAAAGGTGTTCAAACTTGATCTCGTGTCACTTCTTTTTGTGAATATTACTCTTTTGTCTCTTCTATTGAGCCAAAACATGTAGAAGACGCACTCGATGATCCGGATTGGGTAAATGCAATGCATGAAGAACTCAATAATTACATCCGGAATGAAATTTGGACTTTGGTGGATAGGCCCAAGGATCACAACGTGATTGACACAAAATGGGTATTTAGGAACAAACAAGATGAAAATGGAGTTGTGGTAAGAAACAACACAAGGTTGGTAGCACAAAGATTTTCTCAAGTCGAAGGTTTGGATTTTTGTGAAACTTTCGCTCCCGTAGATAGACTTGAGTCAATTCGGATATTACTTGCTTTTGCATCATGCTTTGATATTAAATTATTTCAAATGGATGTCAAAAGTGCTTTTCTAAATGGTAAAATATCGAAACTTGTCTTTATTGAACACCCTCCCGGTTTTGAAGATCTTAATAATCCAAATCACGTCTATAAACTCTCCAAGGCGCTTTATGGTGTTAAACAAGCTCCTAGAGCATGGTATAAACGCCTTAGAGACTTTCTAGTTTCAAAAGGATTCAAAATCGGGAAAATTGATTCAACTTTATTTACTAAAGTTTTAGACGATGATTTCTTTGTTTGTCAAATTTATGTTGATGACATTATTTTTGGATCTACTAATCAAGCGTTTTGCAAAGAGTTTGGTGATATGATGTCCAGGGAATTTAAGATGTCAATGATTGGAGAACTTAGCTTCTTCCTAGGACTTCAAATCAAGCAACTCAAAGATGGGACATTCATAAGTCAATCAAAGTATGTGAAGGATCTACTCAAAAGATTTGGTATGGAAGATGCAAAACCTATCAAGACTCACATGGCTACAAATGGTCATCTCGATTTAAATGAGGGAGGTAAATCAGTAGATTTAAAGCTTTATAGGTCTATAATTGGTAGTTTACTTTATCTTACCGCATCTAGGTTCGATATTATGTTTAGTGTTTGCATGTGTGCATGCTTTCAAGCAACACCAAAAGAATGCCATTTGATGGCAGTGAAAAGAATACTAAGATATTTAAAGCATTTCTCTAGCACTGACATATGGTTTCCCAAATGTGCTAAATTTGATTTAATTGGATATTCTGATTCCAATTATGCGGGTTGTAAAGTGAATAGAAAAAGCACCTTAGGTAGTTGTCAATTCTTAAGAAGATCCTTAATATCATGGTCATCTAAGAAACAAAATTACGTAGCTTTATCCACCGCTGAAGCCAAATATGTTTCCGCGGGTAGTTGTTGTGCTCAATTGCTATGGATGAGGAAAATTTTATGGATTATGGAATTAAATTCGATAAAATGCCTCTTTTGTGTGATAATGATAGTGCCGTGAAAATAGCCAATAATCCAGTCCAACACTCAAGAACCAAGCATATAGATATTCGCCACCATTTCTTGAGAGATCATGTGAGTAAATGAGACATTGAAATTAGCCACATCCGGACTAAAGATCAATTAGCGGACATTTTCACCAAACCATTAGATGAAGGTCGCTTTTGCAAATTGAGGAATGAATTAAATGTCATAGACTATTCAAATATTGTTTGAACTCATGCCTCATGCACTTTGTTCCATTTGGTATTATTTAAAGCTTTTAAAAGATATTTTCAAATACTTTACTAGAAACCTCTATGATTCATAAAAATTATGTTCTTAAATAGACATTAGTCTATTCAATGCATAATGATCCTAAATGATATTTATTTGAGTCCAAAACTAGGGATCATTTGCATAATTCTCAAAATCCTAAGTCTACCTCTGAAGTTCCAAGGCAATCGGAACTACCGGAGGGTTAATCGCGGTACTACCGCATTGTGGAACTACCGGCAATATGACAACGGTACTACCGTTTCGCAGTACTACCGGTATCTGACCTGCGGTACTACCGCTGCAGTTGTAAAAAGAGCATTAACTGCTATTTCTCAGGTTTTTACCCCCTCACTTCTTCACCCGAGCGATTCTACTGTTTTCTTACCACACTCGTTCGCCTCTCTCTCCCAAACCGAAGAACTCTATTTCTCCTAAAAAATTCTTCAAATTTCTTCGGGGTTTCTTCAAGTCTTGTCGATTCCTTGCAATCTTAGGGTTCATCTCCCTCGATTCTCAAGGTAAAATCCGTTTTAATCTCTTCTTTACCTTGGTTTTGAACCCTAGGTCTCAAATTAGGGTTAGTTGAAATGTGGATGATTTAGTGTGTTTCTTTTGGGCAAAATGGCAAAATTGGTGTCTCATGATGCTTGCGCATCTATTCTATGGATTCACTCCAGTAGAAATACCAAAAAATCCAAGAAGATTCTTGCCCTAGACCTTGTTCAGAAAAAAAGCGGTACTATCGCTACTCGTGCGTGGAACTACCGTGATGGTGGTCGCATCGGCGATAATAATGATATACGCATCCGTACTACCGGCACTTGAACTGCGATACTACCGATTTTTCTGACAAAAATATAAAGAACATTCCATTCAATTTCAAATTAACCTTGATTGCTCTTTTATCTTTTCTTTCTATCTGTAGATGCCAAGGACAAGGATTGTCACTCGCAAATCTGTTGGCCCTCCAAGAGGTCAATCCTCTTCCTCTCAGCCTCCTGCAACTCTTACTCATGATCCAAATGAAGCAGTTCCAGAGGTTCGACGCAAAGCAGTACAAGATAAAGGCAAAGGTCCTGCAGCCAGTGACTCAGAAAATGAGGAGACTTCATCCCAGGCTGGAACAGATTCAGAGGCAGAAACTGAAATTCAAACTGAGTCTGATGAAAAGATGGGAGAACCTGAGGAGCAACAGGTGGATTTGAGGACAATATCAGCAGATGACTATGCTTTACTTCGACATAGAAATCAATTTGTGCTTCCACCATCATCTGCAGATTCTAGGTTCCATACTAAGTTCCAGGAATTGGTTTACGAGCAGTTGTATGCTCCCCACCGGTAGTTTGCAGATCATAAGTGGGTGAGGTGGCAACATATTAATTCTTTGGACAAGTATGATGGGACATATCGGCTTTTTCAGTAAGCCGGTATTCATGACCTTGTGGCACTCAAAAATGACTACGATGATGAGATTATCAGGTAATTCTATGCCACTTTGTATGTATCTCCAGATTTCACTAAGTTGGCATGGATGATAGGGTCCAGATATTTAGATAGCAACATACATGAGTTTGAGCTTGCTCTAAGGTCAGAGTCAAGCAAATATGAGAAGATATATGACAGACCTGCTCTTTTGGTCCCTACCTGGACAGATTACTATGACTAGACTGTCAGATACACTCCACGAAAAATAGGTTGTCTCAAACATACTCCCAGTTTGATCAACAGGATCATAAATCACACTATTCTTCCTAAGAGTGGAAACTTCGATGCTACAAGAGGACATGCTTGGAACATCATAGTTAATATTATGCATGGACGGAAGTTTGATGTGATTGATGTGATCATTAGGGGAATAGCTTCTTCAAAGAATGATCAAGTTAAGAGAATCTACTATGATCCCTACATCATGGCCTTGATCCTTAGAAAGATTGACTACCATGGAGGTTTGAGACCTTCCCATAAGCCATACAAGCCATGAGAGGGTCCTTCTATCCCTGCAGATGTTCGTTCTCAGGCTCAGCAAAGTGGGGCTGCTCAAGAAGCTGCTCAAGAAGAAGCTCCAGAAGAAGGACATGTATCTCTTGCTCAGATTTATTCAGTCATATTGGAGATTAAGAATACTCAGCAAGATATGAGAACTTCTCAGCAAGAGATGAGAACTTCTTAGCAAGAATTCCAGTCTGAAACCAACAACAGGTTGGCTGCTTTGTTAGAGATTGTAACTGCTCTTGAGCAAGTTCTCATGACTCCACAGCGTTTTGGACGTCGTCACCCCAACACACCTCCTCGACAAGCTTCGACCTCTCAAGCTCCTCCACCTCAAGATCCGGCTGTTAGATGACCTTTTTGGTATTTTGATGCCATAGGGGGAGAATTTAGGAGAAACGAGAAAGATTTAGGGGGAGTCAAGAAGATTAAGCTATTAGACTGCTACTATCTACTATATACTCTATGTTTAATGTTTGAAATTTGTGTGCTTATGTGTGCTTGTAATAGCCTAAGTTTTAAGCTTTGTTATGGTATTATGCTATCTTGTCTAAGTGGTATCTTGTTGAACTTGGTGCTTAAACTGTGGTTATATTATTCTCACGAATTGCAACTTTTTTCTCTTGGTTATTTATAGAATTGCAATTCTCTCAAGTTTCAACAAAGCAAAAGAAACTCCGCCAAAATTTTCAAAAACTCTACATGTGCTTGCAAAAATCTCTTCTCATTTATATGCACATGTTTAGGGGGAGCTTTCTTTGTAATGACTTTAATAAGCAAATAATTCTCAAAACTCTATTAAGCTTATTGCAAGAATTATTTCTTTGTGAAGTCACAACAAGAATATACAACTCGTTTTAGAAAAAGTGGTATATTCAAAACCTTATCTTTCTCACACATTGATTGGGTTGTCATCAATTACCAAAAGGGGGAGATTAAAAGCATCTAGGCCCCTAAAAATTGTTTTGGTAATTAATGACATTATGTGAATATGGGATTAACATGTTTATTGAGTATTTACAAGGTTAAGTCGCAGTGATGAGAATGACAACCTGGAGATGCATGCTAAAGGTCAATATGAAGATCAATATGGTTCAAAGACAAGGTACAAGTAGTCTAGGATCCTTTTTAGTTTTACCGGTCTGAGGAGAAATGGATGGAGACCGGATTGTATGTTAAATGACGTACTATTAAGAGGGATCATAACTAGTAGCTTGATAGCATGTTCTTGTACCTTTTGGATCAATATAGGATCATGCATGCACTTTGAATTTGTTTTGAAAGCCAACTTTGCACTTCTCAGGATAATCGATAGTACCGGCTTGATGTTGGCGGTACTACCGCTCAGCGGTATGACCGGGATAGTGGTGCGGTACTACCACAACTCGGTCGTACCGAAGATTAGTTGGTGGTACGTATTTTCCAGAGTGACACCGTTTTTGGTTTGGTTGCTCACCCGATGAGTGGTAGTTCCGGATTTGCTTGGCGGTACTACAGTATCGCGGTATGACCGCATTCCTTCTACGGAACTACCGCACCCTGGTGTTACCAAAATGTCAACAGTACGTTTTTTTCCAGTAAGTACCCCTTTTGGATTTCGAAGGGGAGTGGTAGTACCGCTCTTGGATTTGATATGACCTTGCTGTGAACTATCAAGATGTTACATGGCGGTAGTACCGCGCTGAAATTTCCAACGGCTATGTCAGAACAGTTAATGCGTCTGAGCTAGCCGTTACTGTGCATTTTGGAAAGGTGCGGTAGTACCGACCATTGCATGGCGGTACTACCGCATTTGCTGAAAAGTTGGGGGTTTTGCCCCCAACGGTCGTATTTGTTTGGGGGGATATAAATACCCCTCCAGCTGCTCAAGGACAGTGTGAGAGACTTCATTTAACATCCTTGAGCCTTGAACACACTCTCTACACCTCCAATTCACTTGTTGCATTCATTGTGAGGTAGTTGAGTCAAAATTCAAGTGCATTCATTCTAGATTGATCCTTAGCACTTGTTTGCCGTCAAGCGAAGATTGGGGTTTATTACTCTTGGTGTTTGCCAAACACCTAGACGGCTTGGCGGAAGTTCGTACGGTGATCTCTTCAAGAAGATTGTAAAGAGGCCCGGTGCAAATTGTGAGTGGTTTGATGTTCACCATCTCTGGAGCGGAGGAAGAACAACCAATAGTGATCGAGAGAAGGTTGAATTTGTGGAGCCGGCTTGGTTGGTTCAAACTTCCTTAACGTGGACTAGTGAAGACCGGCAAGTCTTCGATGCCACGGAACAAACTTCATCGTCTCCTTTGTGGTTTATTTTTGTCTTTACTATTTCCGCATTTACATTTCTAGCTATTATCTTGTGTAGAATTGCTTAGCTAAAATTGTATCTAGTTTAGACTTAGTCTTAAATTGTTGATTAGTCAAAAAGTTTAAAAATCTCCTATCCATCCCCCTCTAATAGGTTATCCTTGATCCTACATCTGCAAAAAAAGGAATCAACTGTCAGAGTGAAATAACCAACATAAATATATTGGATCTAGAAGCTTATATGAATAAGATTATACTAACCCCAGTGCCTATGCAGGGTGCATCCAATATCACTCTATCAATAGAATGCATTCCAAGAACTTTGGAGAGCTGAATTAAATTGGATTTCATAATGAAATAGTATTGTTATCGAGCAGCACACAACACATCTAATTGAAGCGACTAAATAATTACCAGAGTATTAGCTACGGATCATAAGTTGGATCCATGATTGAAATGAATCGAAAAGTATTAGCTACGGTGCCTATATATACAGGATTTTATGTTTAAACGCTTTTGCACTTTCAGTTAATATTTTCTACAAACCTTTATATTATCTTGGTTGCATTATTCTTGACAAAGACGAGCAAATTATGATAGTAACTTGTTGCATAAAATTAGTTGACAACCCTTTGGCATATCAGATGCTTTATAAAAGGCTGTAAGCACTACGTAAGAGTAGGTGTACTGTCTGCTCACCTCTTTATTGTCGTAGTTACAAACTATGGTATTTGTGACACCCATACGATGTATGTCCCCCAACAGTCCATGCAACCTTTTCTCATTGAACTCATTTGCATAGATTATTCCTGTGTATGACAGATGAAGAAAACAAGGAAATTGTATTCCATTTGACAGGCAACTAGATAGCAATAACAGATAGCCAAATTACTCTAAAGGAAAGAGCACATGGTAGTCAAAACATGCATAATGCACTGACTAGTATTCTTCATAAGAGCTCCAATGTATGTAGTGTTGCCACCTGGGGCAGCCCTAGAATTTTAAAAAAAAAACACTTTCCAATTTTGGAAATGAGGACATAACATCTACCACAAGTTTCACTTGAACAATTGAATTTAAGATTAGCATCAAATCTAGAAGCAAACATGTGATATATTAGGATAACATGAGAAGGCTTAGCTACAAGAAAACACAGTTATCTTAATTTTGAAGTCACAAGATAAATGAACTATTGGAAAAAACAATATGAGAGAAAAGGGAAAACATCTTACGACATATCAACAATTCGCGCCTTCTCCTGAGGAGCAAGAGCTATCACTGGTAAGAAAGAACTTGCACCCTGTTTGTGGAATCACATTTTTTAAAATTAATGCCAATGTTAATGGAAAGAGAGTAAATGGGAAAAATCTTATGTTCTTAACAAAATGATAGGGGAGAGAAAGAAGATACCATGTAATGTCCAGCCATATATTCAACTGTGGCACCAAAAGAAATAGTGGAGTCATATACAACTAATCCTACCTGCCAATTTTGACACCAGGAGTAAAAACACAACAGAGAAGACCAAAGTAAAACTATGAAGCCAATCTTGGATATACATGCATGAATAGATAAATAACAGAGTAGGGGGATTAATGTGCCAGTGTCAAATTAGATAAATAGAGATGATCGAAATGCACTGAATCATCTCAAGACTGGAGTAAAAATTCAGAAGAGGAAGAAATTTTTCGGCTACCCAGCAGTCAGCACTCATCACAGATGGATGCGAGAGGAAAGAAAGGAGGGTGGAATAAACAAGACAAGAACCAATAATAGCAGATTATACCATCTGAGATCGCAATCTAGCTACCACGCCACACAAAACCAACACTACAATGTAACAACAATGTGATCGAAACCAAT
Organism: Phyllostachys edulis; assembly: GCA_036346405.1. Lineage (NCBI taxonomy): Eukaryota > Viridiplantae > Streptophyta > Magnoliopsida > Poales > Poaceae > Phyllostachys > Phyllostachys edulis. The sequence continues at coordinate 30,177,083 of CM070557.1, forward strand.
AATAGCATATTATAGCAAACATGGTAAGGGCATTCTGAGGAGGGGCTGATTAGAAGTTCTGTACCACCAGAACTCCTCGACGTTATCGAAGGAGTCGACCTTGCTGAGGTGATAACCATAGCCTAAGTGATAAGGCACGAACCAAGCTACAATAATTTGTAATTTCCACTACCAGGAAGGACACCAATAAGGTCTAAAGCACTAAGCAACCACCGAACTGTTTAACTGCCATAGATCTATCCTATATAGGACACCTAGCCAAAATTAGCCCATAGTTTGAAAATGCTTCCAAAGCTGCTGCTCAATACATCTTAATGTCACAGTGGCAACCCTAGTCATATCTGGACATAGAAATCATCTGATGTATCTGAATAACTTTATAGTCTATAGTACATCGTGCTGTTATTTAACTAAGAACCTATCAAAGCATAATACATATGTTAAGCAACCATCAACAACAATGAGTGAAAAATAAGGAAAGAGCATTTACCAACATAACGCTGTTCACTTGATAAGCTATACTTAAACGGCCAAGTACAAAGTACAACAACACTGACATGTAAACAAAGATGCTTACCATTATGTTTAATTTGTCTCCGTCAGAATGATAAACCATCACGCAAAGAGCCCCTCAATTAAGCATACTCTGTTAGCAACAAAGTAGTTTATTGCTGCTCCCTCATTGAATTCCATCCCAAAAAAACTGCATCAAAGTTGTGTCATCAACTTGTACGAACTAGAACTTTGGAGAAAGTAGTAGGATACGTGGCAAGCAAGAAAAGAATCACCTGCTAAAGAATAGAACCTCCTTCAAACCCCTGTAACAATCAGGTACAAATTTTCAAGTCACCATAACATGGCAAAGGGCAAACCAAGAAAATCTAGTAAGTGAAGAGAAAATGGAAATGGCAGGGAGCAACTTTACATTGGCCCATGCAGAAATCACTCCCAATTTCTCCAACTCCTCGTCTTTACCTCCTGCCTATTGATATCCACGCCCTTATTGACATATACAAAGTTATTATTTTTAACCGACTTCACCAATACATAATAGAAATGATACAACATTACCTTTGCCTTTGGATCTTAAGATAGCTGAGAGGCATTTTGTCGAGCACCTCCTAAGCAGAAGAATGATACTTCTTCGGGAAAATCGTGGAGCACCTCCTAGGCATTACATGGAACACCTCCTAGGGATGCCGATCCACTCCGAGCCAAACCACGCCTAAACAAACAACAAAAAAAACAAGGGTGCAATGGTGGCATCGATTAGGGTGAGGAAGGGGGATGAGGGTAGTAGCAGGGTTGGAGCGGTAGGGTGAGACCAACCAAGAACCATAAGCAATCGGAAACACAACCGGAGGTGGGGAGAACCGAAGGAATAGAGCGGGCGAACAACGAGGACGACAACCAGAAAGAAGGAAAGCAAGCGTGCGACGAGAGGAAGAGCCCACACGACGTCAGGGTAAGGCACTAGGGCGAGGAGGCAGCGAGCGGTGGCTAGCTAGGACGGGGGACGGATATACACCAACCAATCGCAGCGAACGCCATGCCCTGCCAAAGCACAAAGCAACAATCCTATGAGCAAAAAAAAAAGGAAAAACAACCAAAAAACGAACTAAGAACGGATCAATCAGTCATACCCGAACTCACCTCCACCAACCCCTACCAGGAACCATAACCGGATCCACCTCCACCAACCCTAGGCACGGCTTGTTCACAAGGTCAGACCAATCAACAGAAAGGGGGAAATGTGCTGCATCTCACCTGTATGGAGGTAGGGAAGAAGGGGGCTTCATATCCATCAACCACATGGCAGCAGGGCGCTGAAGACGGAGCATCGACACACGGGGATCATGAGTGAAGGAGGTGAGGACACATTACCGTCGTCAACCTCTAATGCGACGGATCTTCAACGTTATCAGTACTATACTCTTCCCTCTCAATCACTAATCTGGAGGTCATGTGGCACCGCGACGGGCTGGCCGGCACGAGCGAGCCGCTTTGGGGGTGGGATCTGGGGGGCCTTTGCCGTCGCTAGAGCAAGCGAGGGGCAAGGCCAAGGAGTGGCAGCTAGGTGGGGAGGGAGCGGCAGCAGGGAGGGATGACGGGGGAGGTAGTAGGATGGGGAGGGGAGGAGGAGGAGCGGGAGGAGGTAGCGACGGAGTGGGAGGCAGGGGGACGGAAACACGGTGTGGGGCGTGAGCGGAGAGGGGCGGCAAGTGAGGCAGAGGGATGGGGAGGGGAGGCAGATGAGCGGGAGGAAGCATCCTTCATTGGAGGGGAACGGGAGCATGGCGCGGGGCGTGAGGAGAGGAGGAAGCAACAGAGGGAACGAAGGCCGATCCGGAAGGATTCGCGACAACACGTGGAGGACGAAGGAAACAGAAGAATCCAAAGGGGAACACGTGCCAGCCTGCGTGGCGAGCGGAGTGAAACAAGAAAGCCTCAGCCGCCTCAGGCCCGATCGGACGGCAAGGACAAACCGAGTTGAAATCCGATGGGCCAAAAAAAAGGGTGATGTGGCCGCCCCGGCTGGAGCCCAATCCGGCCACCTTTTATATAGAAGGATTAATCATGTTAGTTTTATCGAACAGAATACAAGAGTGATGAAGAGGACAGTAACAACTTAGGCATATATAATAGTATAGACAACTGTTGTCTATAGCATCACTCAATGTTATCTATAAACAGTACTAAAGACAACTCAATGTGTCTTGTTTCTCGTGTTACAGTTGACTATTGCATAAGAGACGGTCCAATTCTTTATGCTCCCCTGTTTTCAACTACACCATTTTGTGTTTTACGGGACATGACTTACAGACAGCTGACGTCACACTACTATACATAAGAGAGATGTAAGGCATGACACCATGTGAAGTAGAATTGAACCATTTAGGACTTGTTTGGATATATTGTGATCCGACTCGATTCCTTTGGATTGACTCGGAATTTGAACTAAAATCTCTTACAATCCGAAGGGATTGGTTCTAATCCCTCCCTATCTAAATAAACCCTTACTGGTTTGCCTTTGTATTCGATATGAAGGTATATATTTTTCGAGAAATTTCTCTAAATACACAAAGCGTTGAGCGTGGCTAAGCCTAATTCAAAATTTTCTGGCTCGACGGTCCCTACCAAAAGACCAAACTGGCCTCATCCTCGACCTAGTTGACCTGACAAACCGACCGAACTCCTAGAGTCCGACCCGAGCCGGAATGCTCAGCTCTCTCAGCCTCTCACTCTCTCAGCTTGACCTTCCACATTAACGTCGTCCCATCAATCACCCCGCCCGACCCTCCCACGGGCCACGGCCACGGCAGCCGCGAAACCAAACCAAACCAAACCCGAACGCCCAAGTTGGGCGGCCCAACCCAAAAATTCCCCAATCTACCCCAAACCCTAACCCTAGCCAACCCCTCCTCCATCCATGGACGACGACGCCGGCGACGCCTCGCCGCCGCCGGCCCCTCCCCCTGCCGCCGCGGGCGCCCCGCTGCGGGACATGGCGGCTTCCCCGACCAGCTCGCGCTCCGTGACGGAGACGGTGAACGGCTCCCACCGCTTCGTGATCCAGGGCTACTCGCTCGCCAAGGGGATGGGCGTCGGGAAGCACATCGCCAGCGAGACCTTCTCCGTCGGGGGATACCAGTGGGCGATCTACTTCTACCCCGACGGGAAGAATCCCGAGGACAACTCGGCCTACGTCTCCGTCTTCATCGCGCTTGCCTCCGAGGGCACCGACGTCCGCGCCCTCTTCGAGCTCACGCTCCTCGACCAGAGCGGTAAGGGCAAGCACAAGGTCCACTCCCACTTCGACCGCTCTCTCGAGTCCGGGCCGTACACCCTCAAGTACCGCGGCTCCATGTGGTAAGCAACAGCCTGTGAATATACCTCCTGCATCGATTGGATTCGGTTTGGTATGGCCGTGACACTGGTGAATTGTGGTGCGTGGAGGTTTAGTTAGTGCAGTTGCCAGTTATTAGTCTGTGATTCAATTGAGGTTGATGCGGGTATGTTGGCATGGTTCTGGCTCGACTCTAAATTTGGCATGTGTGGGTTTGTGGTACAATTACGTGGATATTTTGCCATCGATTGGTTCCGCTTGCACTCCTATATTACTGCTTTAATGGGTTCCAATTGAATGGTTGAATGTAGTGGTGAATTGGTATGTGACGCAGTAAAGTTGCAAAATTTTAGTATAATAATTCAATTGCAGTTTATGTGGGTTTGTGTAGGCGTGGCTGATCCATGGTGAATTTATAGTGCGCAGGGGATAATTTGGTGATAGTTAGGTGTCCATTTTGGTGTTATGTTACATTCATGAGGGTTTAGCTCAATGGCATGCTACTGTTTGAATTATCTGGCTGGATCTGTTGATGTGGGTGGAGGTCAGTGGTGAATCCGGTATGCATGTGGTGCTGTCTGTATGGCTCATTTGTAGATTGTCTTGCAGTTGCAGTGGTGATTTGAGTGTGACAATATGGATGTCATGGGATTATTGAGTCCCACTTCTATGAATACCGTTATATATAAGCAGTTGGCATGTGCCGTGGTAATTTTGTAGCGGTTCAGCATCTCGATGTATGCTCTAAAGAGCCCAACTGTCCGAGCTGGGATGTGTTATTGCTGTTGCTGTAGTTAGTGAACTGATGTAGTATGATTGTGAACGGATGTTTTGACTTTTGAATGCCTTCATGCTAAAGCATAGGGGCATTTGATTAGGTTACCCTTTGGGTATGTTTGGATTTGCACATTGGCAGGTCTGTTTGGTGACTTTGTTGTACGTGCGGTACAGTTTTGGTGTAATTTAGCCCCACGCCTTGCCTTTGTTATAGTATAGCCATTTATAATATTTTTGTTCTACTATTGGTTTAATTTGATTGTGTTGAGGTTAGATCTTTTGTTGATAGAAGAGTTCCTTGGTGGATTGTATTGTGTGAAAGCAATGCGATAGGAATAGTTCTTTATATCATGGAACCAAACTGCTTTGGTATTGTCATACTTGGGCACATTTGATCGAACCATCATTTTTAGTTAGTTCTGATTTGGAAAACACATGCGCAAATCGTTGCGCTATATATATAAATATAAATAATACAACGAAGAATTGAATATTTGAACTACCACCGCACTCTAATTCTTTAGTATCCTGACAGGATGCTGAGGTGGTAGCTATTGTTGCCCATTGAATTTGACTGCCATTTGAATTATCTTAGTTTGTTCGGAAAACACATACATGCATGTAGTTTGAAAAAATATTTGTCTATTATGTAATCTTATGATTGGGGATCATGAAATGATTCTAAACTGCAATGCCAGTAAGTAATTTTGAACTGTTTAGTTAGTTTAGATGTGGACCAATAGTTTAGTGTTATATTAGATTCGTACATGTGAAACCAATTGAACTGCAGTCACATATATCTTCTGTCTGATGTGTTCACCATGCAGTTATAAAGATGAATGAAGGCTTAATGGATTTTAGTTTGTATGGGGAAAGTGCAGTTTATGGCATTTCTGCTCTTGAGAAATTTAGTTAGGTGTGCATTCCTTAATATGAGAGTTTAGCAGCTTCTGATAATCAACTTTATATTCATTCTACTTCGTTCAGGGGTTACAAACGGTTCTTTCGGCGAACCGCTCTTGAGACATCAGACTTTCTTAAAGACGATTGCTTGAAGATAAATTGCACTGTGGGTGTTGTGGTGTCAACTATTGATTACTCCATACCGCACTCTATCCATGTTCCAGAATCTGACATTGGCTACCATTTTGGTACGCTTTTGGACAATCATGAAGGGGTTGATGTTATTCTTAATGTGGGGGGAGAGAGGTTTCATGCCCATAAGTTGGTGTTGGCTGCACGGTCTTCTGTATTTAGATCTAATTTTTTTGATGATGAATCGGATGGAGAGAAGAACGAGGTTGATGAGATTGATAACCTGAAAGAGATTGTTATCGATGATATGGAGCCAAAGGTTTTCAAGGTATGTTGCTGTTTCTTATGTTGGCTCTATTCTTCCAGTATAGCATGAGAGCAAGCACTTACTCTATGTGAATATTCCTTGCAGGCCATGCTTCATTTCGTCTACAGAGATACCCTTGTTGATGATAACGAGTTGGATGCATCAAACTCTGAGGGCTCTATCTTTGATACTTTGGCAGCAAAGTTGTTAGCTGCAGCGGACAAGTATGACTTAGCAAGGCTAAGATTGCTATGTGAATCCTACTTGTGTAAAGGCATTTCTGTGACATCAGTTGCGAGTACTCTAGCATTGGCTGATCGTCACCATGCTATGGAGCTTAAAACTGTTTGCCTAAAATTTGCTGCAGAAAACCTTTCAGGTACTTACACTTTCACAGTTGCGCATCAAATCTAACTCGCATTCGTCATCCGATAGGCCCAATATTTGGTACCTAAATTCATGCCGGCTGAAAAGTTTCAATGTGGGCTGTGAAAATTGAAAAGGAGAACGAAAAGGAGAACAAGTAAACACAATGACAAGATATTTTGATTTGGTTCAATTAATGAGTTTGTGTCTATGAGTTATTTGTTTGGTTATTCTGGCATGGATAAAAACTCTTGCTCCTATCATTAAAACTTTGTAGTTATTTTTTCTTGTGGAACTATGCATTGTGGCATTATAGACGCTTCTCTGTTGTTTTCTTTCAGGTATAGTTTGCATGAACCACCTGCATTCTAACAGCTTTGCTAGACATTCAAATAATCAATTCTGTAGATCAGCAAAGTGCCATGTTGGTCAGTTAGGATTTTTCTGTGACAACCTAGAGAATGTTAATAGCATGAATCGAACGGAAAAAAAAGTAAGCTATCAACAATTCAACAAGAGGTAGCATGTCATGTGCATGCTTTGCACGCTTTTAGTGTCTGGTGTTGCATTTGTTCTACATGTAATACAGTTGCAAGCTGAATTGTGACTAGAAGATACCTAACTCAAACTTGTATTGTAGGGAGCGATTATCACTAGTGTTGTTCAGTTAAATGAGGCATAAATATGTTTATGTTGCTAAGCTGAACTGTTACATTTTATCATTAGGAGCTGTTAAATATGATTAATATGGCTTGCTAGATTGTCCCCCCCCCCCAGTACTCTACCTTGAAAATTATTGCTTCCACATATAATCATTTGACGTTTTGGTTGCTTTCTGGGTGCAATTAAGTTTATAAAGCTCCATAACATTCCAGATACCCTTATGTCAATGCAGCTGTGATCCAGACCGACGGGTTTGATTACCTCAAGGACAACTGCCCATCGCTTCAGTCGGAGATACTGAGAACTGTTGCTGGGTGCGAGGAGGAGTGCAGTAGCGGCGGGAAGAGTCAGAGCGTGTGGGCACAGCTCTCAGACGGTGGCGACACAAGTGGCCGTAGGGTTAGGCCAAGAATCTAAGACCACCTCAGAACTCTGACCTGGTTAGCGAGCTCTTGTTGTGTAAATGGCGACAGCAATTTGTTCTGTATGTGACAGATAATTTAAATAGCTGTGACTAGCTGTATCTCTTCTCACTCTTGTTACGTAGTAATTGGTGTGCTGTCTATAATTAGCTGACTGTTTGATCTCGGAACATTTACGCGTTGCTATGTGGACACCTGCAAAAACTCACAAGAAAAAGGATCCGTTTTTGCAACTGGTGTTTGCAGCAGCTGTCTGCTACTGACAGAGTGGTTTTGCCGTATTCTTCTCTCTAATAAAATGGAACTAAAGATTTATCTGGTTCGATTTGGTGATGCTTACATTGACCATAGAAAGGAGTTTAATTGATTGGATGCATTATATATTTTTTAGAACGTGTGCTCAGAGGGGAAGAAAACATTTTGGCTCTGCCAAATAATTTGGGTTAGGAAAGGAAGTACAAATCCATGATGTATGCTACGTGTTTGTACGCTTCCGTGAACCGTGAATAATATTGAAGTTAGTTTTGCTTCATTCACATGTTTTAAGTTGAGTGCGCCATGTGCAGATGCAGATAATTGTTTGAACAGTTACGCTATATGTACAGAGGTGTTCGTTTTCTTTTAAATTATATAATATACAATTACAAATATTCATCCGATGTTTAAATTTACCATGTGATTATGTGATCTCTGCATCTGATTTTTTAGGATGTGGGCTCGGACGGTGTTATGTAGTCTGGATTGCGAGTTTGCGAAACATTTCTTTTTTTTTAAAAAAAAAAACTTTGGGTACCGTTGGTTGTTCAGAGTTTCAGGCATCAATTTTAGCAAACTTTCAAAATCCGTGTAGGGTTGTGCGTGCAGCATGCGTTCGTGCGTGTAGCTGGTTCACTTCGCTCGCGTTCCCGAGGAGTTCACGGCCGGCGACGGCGGATTGTGTCATGCTACACATCACATTAATTTTCGTTGCGTATATACCTAGTGCCGATCAATCTATACATATTACAGTTACAGAGTACTGATGCAGATTGAACTTCTCAGGTTTCATCCAAGATTGGTTGGGTACGTGTGTGTTAGTTCTTGACATGGAAATATATAGGAGATTTAGCAAACCTTAACACTTGGAACTCATCAACCTGATGGCCACCGTGTTCTAAAAGAAAAAAACTGATGACCACCGATCGGCCACTCCCGGGCGCCACCATGCACATGAAGAAGGAACCATCAGTCAAATAATCACAAGTCAAATCTTAGCGATCTTTGGCGCGGCGACGAGCGGGTTCTGGCGTGCGATCTGCTCGCGGCCGGCGGCCTTGTAGTCGAAGCCGCAGGCGTGCGCGTCGGCGTGGAGGTGCGCGCCGCAGTAGGTGCCCCCCGCACCGGCACGCGAAACCCAGCAGCCCCACCTTCCTCCGGCACGCTCGCACCGGCACCGGCTCATCGTCGCCGTCGTCGGCACCACCGTGTTCTCGGGCCGCCGCTCCTCGTCTCCGGCGCCTTTCGGATCCTTGATCGCGATCGACGCGAGGCCGGCCGGACACGACGGTGCCCACCGCGGGTGCACCGGCGATGGCGCTGAGGTGTTGCTCCCAGTAGCACTTGGAGCAGAGGTTAATTGCTGGTCGCCCCGCTGCCGAAGAACCCGCATCCATTGGCGCACGACATGGCCGCGGCGCCGCCTGCTGACTCCCCGCCCGCCTGCCGACTCCCCGCCATTGGTCGAACGAACGAACGAACGATCAATGGAGCGCTAGCCCTGTACGTACGTGGTGAAGCGGTGCAAGTCTCACGTAGAGAAGATCGCGCACGGGCGTGTTCAACTGCTGTCTGCTGATATACTACTACTGGCCGTGTGCCCTCGCTCTTAACAAGGTGGACGTGCATGGCAATCCGATCGATGTTCCGATTCCGAATCCGCGTGCATGGCGTAAGTTTTACTACCAGCGGTACGTACGTCGGCTGCCTTTCTTACCGTGTCGGACTCGTTAATCTGAATCGGGCTCGATCGGACCAATTTACGAGCCGTGCGAGTCTAGCGGGTGTGGCTCACAGCATGCGGCCGGTGCGTGCCGACCACAGCCGCTGCAGGCCCCACATGCAGTGAGAGCGAGGGAGACTTCAGGGGACATGCATGGCAAAAATCCGGTGGACAAGCAAGGAAAAAATCTTCCATGGACCCACACAGGAGCGGAGGCTGGGCCTCCGGCCTCTGTGACAATGACCAGAGACCAGGATCAAAAGCCTATGCCTATGGTCAGCTCCGTCTCTAAGCGCATATGCAGCGAGAGGGGGAGTGAAATTTGAGGGGCACGTACCTTCCGTGCGTGCACGGACAACTGCACGTAGGCAAGCAATGCATGCACGGAGGGCCAAACTCTGTAGGTTATTTAGCCACATTACCACACCTAAACAGAATGAATTTTGGAAGGAATTTACTACTTTTTTTACATGATATCTGAAACCTGCTTGCTGAAACTTAGAATTCACTCGCTCTAAACCTCAGACTCGAGTATTATTCCTTGCCATAAACAAAAGTGCTTGCTAGTTAACAAACTAGCCAACTAGGGCGCGTGCAATCTACAAAGGCCCAGTGTGTGAGTAGTACTATGCTGTGGTACTGCAGCATCAATGAAAATAATTACTATAACAAAAATACTATAGTTATTTATCTCAACCTTTGATTTTCGATCGAACGGTAGAGATCGCTCATAATATCCATACCCTATAGATCATCTGCATTAAATAGTTCAATACAGATAATCTCAATCTCCAGCTTCTCCCGACCGTAGGTAAGACTCGGGAGTAGAACATTGGACATCAAGCCTATCAATTGGTCAAATCGGCCGCCGCTTTCTCATGGAACTCGTTTGGTCTCCATCAATCTTTCTCCCGATTGCTACAGGAATTCAACTGTTTTCTTACGAAATTCATGTGTTTTAGATGGGCTAAATGCTCGAAGATATCATATAGCAGGAATATTTAGTTGACAAGTCAAATCACGAAAAGTGCCAGGAATCTACCAACCTGTGGCCTGTGGTGGCCAGGAGTCTCATATGCACTATTCATAGTGTTAGTCGTAATTTTGGTTCCCTTCCTATGTCAATGCTAAAAGTGGTATCTTTCATCGTGCCCTAAGGACCGGACTCCCCATCACACGTCACGTATAAAATCCGAGCCCTTGGAGCACAGACCAGGCCGAATCCGACCCTAGGGGCACCGCAGAGGACGAATCTGTGCCTTCCTAGCACGGCAGAGGACGAGTCCGTGCCTCCCTAGCACGGAAGTGGCGAGGCTGACTAACGGGAATTGAAAAAGACGATTAAAAATTAGTTTTGGCACTATTTGACATAATTTGAAATATTATTTGAAACTTTAGAAAATATATTTCTTTTCTTCAGATTTTTTAATTCTTTTTTTACCTCGCACTCGCAGCTTCAAATGTATTATCACATGTACCAGAAAAAATTTCATAATTTTTTCATATGAAATCATGGCGCAGCACAACACACACAACTTCAAATATGGGTGTCAACCGTCACCATCGTCACCCTTTGCAGCTCTCGGTGGCTCGGTGAGTCGATGAACGGTACATGTAAAACACCATTTGACGACGCGGCGACGGACAGTAGTACACTATCATCGGACGCGGCGACGGGCAATAGTACATTGTCACCGGACGCGATGGCGGGAAATAGTACACCATCACCGGTCGCGGCGGCTGTAACCCCAAAAGTTCCCGGATACAAAAATATGGGATTTTAAAAACTTTTTGTATGTTATTTGTTGTCGTCCTTTTTGCCTGCATTTTTGTGAGTTATATACTGCATTTTCCTTTTGCCGACAACGGCGAAAAGCAAAAGCCCTAAAAACATAAATTGTAAAAGCCAAATAAACTTAAAGTATTGCCCTTTGAAATATTATATGAAGTGTAAACCCTAAGATCAAAAGCATGAAGTGCGAAACCTAATCCTCCAAATGTTCAATCACTACATGAGAATTTCTTAGCAAAATACCACATTTTATCAATCATCGCATTTTCCATTCCTTCCTTTTCCTAAAATTTTCCTACTCTTTTCTTTGTCCTTCTCTTACTGTTCCTCTGGCCAGCTTGAGCCATATCGGTTGCCACCGCACCATCTTCTTCGGTCAACTTCGAATCACCGGCACTTCTTCTCTCCCGGGCAATGCGCTTCGTTCTTGTTTTCTCTCCCTCCCGGCATCACTCGTTCTGGCAATTGCGCCACGTCGCAGCCATGCGAGCTGAGCTGCCACTTCGCCCATCGTTGAGTCATCAACAGCCATGTCTTCATCTCTTCATGATCACTGTGCTGCCCAACTTGGTCAAGTCCGTCATCAACTCTCACCGAGAGCAACACCGAGTCCCTCCCGAGAGCATCGCCGGCCACCATGTGTTTCCGCCCCTATCACCTATAAAAAGGCCGCCAGAGCCCCTCTATCTCCCCTGGCCATTCTTCTCCTCCCCCCTCTCTCTCTTTCGCCAGAAACAACCATCGGGAGCAAGCTCCGTTTTTCGGCCGACACGTCGCCCCTACGTCGCCGGCACCCGGTGATCTCCACACCCCACCACCCGCGTCACCTTGTGTTCTAGGCCACCAGGAGTCTTTCCCCTCATCTAATTCCAACTTTTGTTCACAAGAACTAGCCGACGACCCTTTCTTCTTCGTCTTTGGCCAAAAGCAACATTTCCACCGCCGCACCCATTCCGGTAAGCTCCGGCCCAATTCCTCCTTGTCCTACCACCACCTCACCTCCCTTGAGCTTCCCCGGAGGTTCATGGCATCTCTCTTTACGCAGGACACCGCTGCCGTGTGAAGCTCCCCTCGTCACCGCGAGTCATCGTCACTAGCCCTTCACCGACCACCTCCCTCATCTTCCTCAACACCGGTAGGTTCCCCTCCACTCCTAGATGCTCGTGCGTGCACCAGTTAGCTGAGTGTGCTGCCGGGTCACCTTAGTCGCCGAAGCTCCGAGCGCCGCCGCCGCTAAAGCTAGCCACACCATCGCTACTGGCCACCGGAGCCCTCGCCACCGGCACCAGTAGGGTCGTCTAGACCTCGGGAACCCATTTTGGGCATCCATCTGCGCCGCCATGCCCCCTTTCACCCGCGACGAGCATAGGCTGAGAAGCTTCCTAGAGCTCCTCTGTTATGTCTGAAGCAGGCATGCACTGTAGGTCTGTAGCAATGCCATTAAATACCAAGTATTTGTAGCAATGCCATTAAATACCAAGTATTTGTCTTAGGGCTAATCGTTGATTAATGTCTAGTTTAATTACTACTGTGTCTGGCTCACATGTGGGCCGCGAATAGAAATCAATAGGGTAATTAAATCTGGATTTTCACATTGAGTCGCTGATACATGGACCCCACCACTCACTACTACTCAAAGGCTAATACTAGATGCCTCATCACATACGGTTGACCAAAACCATCTGTATTACATGCAATCACAAACGGTTTTGGTTTAGAGACTGTCTGTGTTACTAGCTGCGCAAAAACCGTCTGTGAAGAGTTAATATCATAGATGGTTCATATTGAAAACTGTCTGTGAAGTATCACTGACGGTTCTGAACAATAACAGTCTGTGATATTTAGTAATATCACAGACGATTTGTTCTTAAAACCGTCTGTGATAATAAAAACAGATACCACGTCATCTGATTGCTCATTTAAACGCACCACGTTATCTCTTCATCTCCCGTGCCAGTCGCTATAGCTCCCATGTTTTATAAATAGACATCTGCTTCTGAAAGAGATTTCTCACAAACCTCCTTCAAACTGCATGCTCTGGTCGAAATGGCTTCCCCCTCTTCTTCCTCTCCATCGCCAACGTCTCCTCTCGTGCCGGTCGTATTGGCCTACATTGTGGTTGTCTACTCTCACATCTCTAGTCGCAACCTGGCACAAGTTGTGGACAAGCCTTCCATTCGTAATGCCATTCGTTCTAGGCCCTCCGATCTACCGGGAGACCACAGCGGCCATCATCGGTCAACTGGAGCTCCTCCTCCGATGGACCAATGCGAGGGTCTCTGGCATCCGATGAATAAACCTTGTCGTGGAGATCATCCTCTGGAACTACTTCGTCCGCACCGAGGATGCAATCCGGAGAGTCGAGAACGACATCCGGATAGAAGGAGAGCAGGTCGACCTCGCCGAGATGGAGGAGGCCAAAGTTGATGGCCTCTGAGCTATCATGTACTTGGTTATGGAGTCCAAAGGGCTACAAGCACAATTGGAGCGTGCAAGACGGCAGGTGGAGGCATTTGATCAAACTGTCGCTGATCCCGCCACCACTGAAGCCGAGAAAAAGGCTAAGATAGGATTGTTGATCCTTTTTTATCGTCTGTGATGTAAAAAGCGTCTTTTTTTATCGTCCCGCCATCACTGAATTGTCGATGGTATTTGGTAAAGTATATCCCTTTGTCTTCAATTTTACTGTTTATTACCCTAGAATTTGCTTATTTATTGCAAAGTAGGTACCTCATGTGGTTATGTACCTACGACTCGTTTTAATTAGTTAAGTGCACATACAGAGAACACCAAAAACGCCACGCCCCATGGCAGTAAAAAAATGGTTATTTATTGGAACCGTTCCATAGACGGTTCTATTATGGAACCATCTCTGATAAGTATCACTGACGGTTCCATAATCGAACCGTTTGTGATATCGCTTTATTAGTAGGAGCCCGCTAGGGTTTGCGCCCTAACTCGTCACTCCCTAGTGCCCTTACTCTCGCCCGTTCCCCTCCCTACCCAAGTGCCCCCAACCTCGACGCCGCCGCCCGAAGCCACCCCTAAGTCGCGCCTTCTCCTCGACCCCATCATCGACGCCGCCCTGCTTCTCGTCGCCGCCGGTTGTGACACCACAGTTCATTGCATAAGACACTCTTATGATAAGAGTGTCTTATGCAGTGTCACCGTCATGACACAACTACGGTGATGCTGCCGCCGTCGTCGCAGGTCCAATCGACCTCCCCTCGGCCAAATCCACCTCTCTGCCGCCAGATCTGCCTTCCCCTCTTCGTCCTCTCCCCTTGGCATGCGTTCCTCCGGCTACCTCTCCGCCGACCTCGGCCCCGGTTGCCGGTTGTACTGAGGTAACTACTCCCCTTTACTCTCTATCTCTTTCCCTCCACTTGCTCTCTGATCTGGGTGATGAATGATTTAGGCTATGGTAGGTGTTCTTTGATGGTTGGATGATATGGGTGGGTTCTCTGTGTATGATGTTGGTTCTTGAGATGTGATTCGGATGGGGAAAAACATCAGACTTAGTATTATGTTGGGCTCTGGTAATTGCATGATGAGGATAATTGTCATATTATGAAATTGATGTGATAGCAATATCAGACTTGGGCTATTTAGATTTCTTCTCAATGTCAATTTCTTGATATTAGTGATTTTGTCCAGTATTTGAGATTAGTGATTCTGTTCAATTTTCATTTAACTCATTACAAATTGGCTAATCTAATAATAGAGCATTTCTGCACACTGTTAGTTGAATGACCTTGTGATGACTAAAGGTATAAAACTGCTGTTTTAGAAGTTATTTCTTGATATTCTAGTGAAGCATTATTTGAGCTCAAAAGTCGATTTATTATTATACATAACGTCCCAAAGTTCTTACCAAAAATAAAAATTAATAAACTTATTATTTTACAAGATTTTTCGTCATCAAAGAATTTTCTCAATTTTACAGAACTTAAAAAGAGTTTTCTTGGTTAAAAGAAAAAAAAAAATAATAGTAATATAAATAAAATAATATAAAATATTTAATTTACTGAATTTTAAAGTCAAAAATAAAATTTTATTTATTTATTTATTATTTGAAAAGGTTTTTCCTTTTTCCATAAATTAAAAATAATTTATGTGCAAAAATAAGAGCCAACTTTAAGTTGGAAATAATTTTATTAGTTCAAAAGTAACATCCCATATTTTAGAGTCTTTTTGAAGTTTTAAAAATAAAAATAATAATTTGCGTTTATTAGATTAATTTAAAGCTTAATTTGAAATTTCAGAAAATGAAAAACATTTTATATGCCTAAAATAAACTTCAAATAAATTCATTTTTTTTATTTGATCTATTCAGGTTCCAAAGATTCTTGTGAAAGTTTCTTGAATTTTTCTGAATTTAATTTATTTTTTGATTTTTTTTTCCGGATTTTCTTTCTTTTCCTTTTTCTTTCTTTTTCTCTCTCGTCTTTTTTCCTTTCTTCTTGCCTGTGACTTCCTTGTATCCAGAACGCACGAACAGCATAGCACCACCATTGTTGCTCTTGTCAAGCTCCGAAAACCACTCAATTCCCTTTCGTTTTTATCACGAAATTGCTACATTCAATCCCCCACATCATGGCTCCACCATTCTTGGTCTTTTCCCAAATTTGCGCGCACTCAATTCGCGGGAATGCGCCATGTTCGCCTGTGACGGCCGCACGTCGATCTCCCTTCATGGTCCACCTCCGACCCTATAAAAGAGAGCCTTGGGAGCCCTTTCTCATCCTCATCTCTCCCATGAAATCTCAACCCCTCTCCTCTCTTGCACCGGCCGCAATCGCCATTTTTCTCCCACCAGCCGAAAGCTCTTCCACCGCCTCTAGCGCTGCCTATAGTGAAGCCCCACCACCATCGACCACACTCCTGGCTTCGCCTCACGACGTTCTACGCCATGCTCCCCTCACCTTCACTGGAGCATCGCCGAAGTGACTGCGCCACTATTGAGCCGAACGCGCCGTCACCTCTGTCCTCGCCGCCGACGAACCGCCCGCATGCCTCCATCGTTAAGGTGAGCACCACGTTCGCCTCATTCTCCTCTTTCCAACGAGGCCCTCGTCGGCCGCCGATTCGCCTTTGTTTCACCGGAACGCCAATTTCCGTCACTACTACAAAAAGGCTAATACTGGACGCCTCATCACAGACGGTTGACCGAAACCGTCGGTATTACATTCAATCACATACGGTTTTGGTTTAGGGACGTCTGTGCTACTGGCTGCGCTAAAAAACCGTCTGTGAAGAGGCAATATCACAGACGGTTCATGTTGAAGACCGTGCATGAAGTATCCTGAGCGGTTCTTGTTGTAACCGCTCGTGATATATCGATATCCGAGCGGTTTTAAAACACAACCGTGCAGCGAAGTATCCTGAGCGGTTACGAACAAGAACCGCTCGTGATATTAATTAATATCCTGAGCGGTTCTTAAAATAACCGTCTATGATAATATCGCTCGGCGTGAGTTTCTTCATCGCCCGTCGTCGTTTCGTCGCCAATCCGCCCGGCTCCCGTCGTCTCTTCATTGCATCGATCCGCCGGCTCCCGTCGTCTCTTCGTCTCACGCTCGAATTTATTCCTTGTTTTATAAAAAGGATCATCCGCCATCCAAGATGATCATCCCCACATACTTATAAAAAAAGCGAAATAGCTACCTCTTCCTTGTCGCCCAGATCGATGGCCTTCTGGCGCCTGCATGAGCACCTCTCTCGATGTCGTTGAGCCGTCTTTGCGGAAGAACACTGTTTGATCAACGGTGTCTTCACTCCTCTGCCCGCCGAAATTTGCCGGAGCGGTGGCGGCCACCTTCCGCCGTCTTGACATCCTCCTCCGCCGTGTCTTCGGGTGATCTCCCACTTCGGCGAGTTTACGCGTCATCGACATAGTCCTCCAAAACGGCGTTGCGTCTCGGGAGGCTTGCCGTCACTTGGACTGTGAAATCGGCGGCGCATCGAAGTCGACGGCCGAGACCCTCAAGCAAGGGAAGAGAGCCTATGGGCTCAATTCTTCTTAGTTCAACGATCGAGGTCTTCGGGAGACACTTTCGAGCAAGCGTCAGCGGGTGGGCGCATTTCGAGCTTCGTTCGTGATGATCAGAACCGTCCGATCCGAGCACCGCCGCTTATGAAGTATTGAGATGGAGATAGCAGCCTACCTTTGCCACTAGAAAAATCTTGTTTAATTATAGGTTTCTGCTTTTTTAATATAAACATGTAATTTCTTCATGTCATGTAATTGTATATATATATACTTGAGAAAAAACCATATCACGGACGGTTCCATAATGGAACCGTCTCGTGATATCCCATATCACGACGGCTCTATTATGGAACCGTGCGTGATATATCCCATATCACGAGCGGCTCTATTATGGAACTGTCGTGATATTATCACCGACGGTTCCATAATAGAACCGTCTCGATAAATCTCTTTATAAGTAGGAGCTAGCCCAGCTTGCCGCTAGGGTTTGCGCTCTAACTCGTCACTCCCGGCTGCCTTACTCTCGTCGTTCTCTCCCGTCGTTCTCGACGCCGCCATTCTTCCGTCGCCGGCGGTTAGGCAGCATCTGGTGACCACCGCAAAAGACACTCGACGATAAGAGTGTCTTTTGCAGCGTCACCATGCCACAACTACGGTGACGTCCAAACTCTCGTCACTCCCCAGCTCTGCTAGGGTTTGCGCCCGCCCTAACTCCGTTCCCCTCCCCACCTCGACGCCGCCGCTCGACCTCGTCGCCGACGCCGCCCGACCCCGTTGCGCCCTGCTAGGGCCCTGGCCGGGCTTTGCTTTCCCCATCCTCCCTCTATTCTCCTCTAGATCTGTTAGCTTAATGTCTTTTGTTGAGTTTGATTTTTATGCATGAACCTTAAGTTGTGTCCTGATGTTTGTGTGATTTATGCAAGGTAAAGGAAATGGATGAGGGTTGTCTTTGGTGGTGGGGGTCGCCACCGTGGTTCTTGTTGTACTAAGGTCCTCTCTGTCTCTACCCCCTTGCTCTGTGATGAAAATGGCTAGCTAGTGCTCTGCGATGGATCCGAGGGCTACTACTTGTGTGGTGGGTTTGGACACCCTTGGTCTTGTTCTCTTCTTCGATGAACCGCTCAATGATGTTAATAGTCTTATCTTTGAAATTGAATTGATAATTAGTTCATATTAATAGTCCTCTTGCTCTGTGATGTAATGATGTAAATAGTCTTATGCTGAAATTGAATTGATAATTAGTTCATATTAATAGTCCTCTTCTTGTGTGATGTAATGATGTCAATAGTCTTATCTGAAATTGAATTGATAATTAGTTCATATTAATAGTCCCTTGCTCGTGATGTAATGATGTAAATAGTCCTATCTGAAATTGAATTGATAATTAGTTCATATTAATAGTCCTCTTCTTTGTGTGATGTAATGATGTCAATAGTCTTATGCTGAAATTGAATTGATAATTAGTTCATATTAATAGTCCCTTAGTCGTGATGTAATGGTGTCAATAGTCGTATGCTGAAATTGAATTGATAATTAGTTCATATTAATAGTCCCTTGTTCATGCGGTCAAGTTCTCCTACCTCTTGCGTGCACGTCCTACCATTCCATTCATAATCTCTTCTCTATAAAGTCTCCAGCGTTGGTGCTTGTGCCATTAAAACCGGCATCATATATATATTATATATATATTATTAAATGATCTCGAAGCCACACAAGAACACCAAGCAACAAGTTGAGAATTCTTTTGAAATATGAGAATGGTTGCTTAGTGTTCT